>CAKNYM010024971.1:0-12915 GCA_932195095.1 Andricus curvator
CACGTTCCAGTTGCGTCGGGATTGGTTGCTTTTAAAGAACCATGATTCCGGAGCCTACAACTTCTCACATAATAATAAAAGATATAATAATAATAATACATAATAATAATAAGATAATAATAAGATGAAACACGAACAATCAGTGGCAATTGATGTTCTTCCTCAACCTGGTGATGATCCAGCATCACCATATCCTCCGGAGGTAGATGGCCTAATACAGCCAGTGCCAGAAGCAGAGGTTCAACAACCAAGGAGGCGATTAAAATGGACATACCATATGAACAGAGATGTGATGCGCTCTTATTTTTTGGCAAAGAAAAGTGGGCAAAGTGTCAGGAGAGAACATCATCGTCTCTTCTTACTTAAGTACTCAGGACTAGCCACAAGAATAAATGAGCAGAATCTAGCAGATCTAAAACGCTCAATATCTGTAAAAAAATTGCTTTCGGCTGTTGAAATAGCTGCCATCGAAATGGAAGTGGAACAGCAGCTTCCTATTGATGAACTTCCATTGGAAGATGTGGACAGCGAGGACTTGATTGCAGCTGAAAGCATAGGTGCTAGGGATAATGAACATCAAGTACCGGATGGAGTAGAACCACATCCGGACATTATAAACGATGATCTAAACAGCGAAGTCCCAGAAAAGCTACAGCACCTTGACAGGAATTTTGGTCATGCTTTACTAGAGTTCAGACATGTAGAACCAACACAAAGGCATTCACTGCCCAAGATGAACATCACAGGTGATCTACGTGCACTAATAGAGCACCTGAACAGCAAGGTTTTACCTATGCATTTGAACGCAACACAAAATGCGTTAGAGGTGCAAACTCTTGTATACTGTGCAGCTGTGGCAACCGTTAGAACGTTGGGCCGCAGAACTAGGCCTATAAATGCAGTCTTTGCCCCAAGACAGGAGCGAGATCCACCATAATTTCTACCTCATGGTAGCTCTAAGAAAGCATCCAGAGGCAACTGTTGTCACCTCCAACACTCACGGCCGACGTGTAAGGATAACAGCGGTAAAGACAAACTGCAAACTACACCATGCTCCTAATTTTGTACCTACAACATCATCGCAAATGATTTCAAACATCGTATTAAAATAACTTATAACATCCTCATCTCATCAGTCACTTGACTTAGTCCGTGGCTATGACGAAAAACCGGGTTCACCCGAGAAAAAGTTTGAAAAAAAAGAAATAATAAGATGGTTGCTCTAAGAAAGAATCCAGAGGCGACTGTTGTCACCTCCAACGCTCGCGGTCGCTGTGTAAGGATAACAGCGGTAAAAGACGAACTCCAAACTACACTATGTTCCTAATTTTGTACCTAAAACATCATCGCAGAAGATTTCAGGCATCGTATTATATTAATTTATAACATCCTCATCTCATCAGTCACTTGACTTAGTCCGTGGCTATGATGAAAAACCGGGTTCACCCGAGAAGAAGATTGAAAAAAAAAAATAATTCAATGAATCGAATGGCCTCAAGCGCTTTTAGCTAAAAAAACGCGAAATGACATAAAAGCGGTAATATGATGTAGCGTAGAGTAGAGTTCCGAAATTACAATCTCTCATTATCCGAACGTATGTTAAGTTATCGGTATTCTCTGAGTTCTTATCCCTTCATGGTAATACTTTAAGTATCTTGTGGTTTCTATCTTACCAACCGTAGTGCTGTTACCATACTTAGGTTCAAACTCAGAGAAGATCGGTAATGCTATTGCTTGTAGTTGATGGAGTTAGCTTGAAAGATGTGGGGTAAGGTAGGTTGCGCCTAGCTAGGCGTTACATCAAATTTTGTAAAATTTCGGGATGTAACATCATGTCATGTTATGTGTTATGTCATGTGTCATGTCATGTCATGTGTTATGGCATGTCATGTGTCATATCATGTCATGTGTCATGTAATGTGTCTTGTAATGTGTCATGCTATGTGTCATGTCATATGTCATGTCATGTGTGTTGTCATGCCATGTGTCATGTCATGTGTAATGCCATGTCATGTGTCATACCATGCCATGTGTCATGCCATGTTATGTGTCGTGCTATGTTATGTTTCATGTCATGTCATGTGTCATGCCATTTTTTGTCATTTCGTGTCCTGACACATGACACTTGACATGAAAACACTTGACATGGAATGACATGACAGGACAAGATACATGACGTTAAATGACTTGACATGAAATAACGTGACATGACGCATGACATGTCATTTCATGATATGTAGCATGTGTTATGTCATGTCTTGGATCATGTCATGTTGTGTTATGTGTTATGTCATGTGTCACGTCATGTCATGTTACATATCATCTCATGTATCATGTCAAGTCATGCCATGTATCATATCATGTCATGTGTCGTGTCATGTCATGTACCATGTCATGTGTCATGTCATATGTCATTTCAAGTCATGTGTCATGGCATGTCACGTGTCATGTCATGTGTCATGTAATGTTTCATGTCATGTGTCATGTCATGTGTCGTGTCATGTCATGCCATGCACACTCATGTGTTATGTCATGTCATCATTATGTCATATCATCTGTCATGTCGTGTCATGTCATGCCATGTCATGCCATGTCATGACATTATATAATATATTTTTAGTCGATATCGTATAAGCTAACGTTTGCTTTCCTTAAATCACCCGAATTGAAGTCGGGCAAGGAGGTTTTCATTTTGGCATGTCAAGACGGTGTCATTTCCACTCTAGCATACCGTCGCCACATTTTGAGCCAAGACATTCCCGATGATGGCTGCAGAGCGTGTCATGCACAGCCCGAGCATGTAGGACACATACTATCTAGGTGTCCAACTCATGCGGGAACGACCTACATCCAAAGGTACATTGCGGCACTGAGAGTGCTTTATTACCGTCTCTGTCACTCTTACGGCATTTGCCCAAGTACCGCTCCGCTAAACGCTCATAGGGAAATATTGTCGAAAATCAGAAGTACCGCATATACTGGAACTTCATATTCTCGACAATTGTTTCTGTTGCGCACTCGAGGCCTGACATAGTTCTCCTTGACTTCGAGAAACGAACCATGTTCGTTATCGAATTTTTGGCACCAGCTGACAAAACCTCATAGCCAAGGAGAAGGAAAAAAAGGATAGGTATAAAGACTAGGGTGACCAGAAAAAAACACTTTTGGTTTTCTTAGGAGTGAAGGGCAAATAACGGTAGTTTATGCGATTTTAGGTGACAGATTTTTGTTTGTTTAATTTTAAACAATAGTTAGAGCTGGCCCATCGTCTTTGAAGTTCTTATGTAATTAACATGGGCAAACTCAACTTTTTTTCATTTACGATTTTAACCACGAAGTTATCCACTTTTTAATTTCATCGCTTTATTAACTCCCTGAACGGTGAGTTGAAATAAATTGTCATTATGAATTGGCAGAGGTAATCGATCCAAGACAAGGCTAGCTCTACTTTCATAAACATCACTAAAAATGTTTGTAAAAGAATTTACAACTAAATTGGGCTCTTCAAGTTCACAATAATCCAAAAACATCGTACTGGGAATACGAGTCCGGCGTTAGTGAGTGCAACTGTTGTTTAAGTAGTCTGAATGACCGACTTTTTCTCCAAAATTTATCTTTCAATTTTATATCTTTGATAACGACCGCTGAAAACAAAGGAGGGAAACAGTTCTTGGTATTGCGGGTGTTGAGAAAGCGTGGTATGAATAGTTCAAAAGCATGGTTTAAAACCTCGAAAAAATAACTACTAGACTCTTCGACTGATATCAGATTGGTTAGTTCATACCTATCATAGTTCACTAAATAGATATATAGACTTGCTAAGTTATCTTTTTGAAAGTTATATCTTATATTATTTATATTTAAAGTGAAGTTACCAGAAGAGTCATAGAGGTTCATCAGCAACTTTAAAGAGATAGACAGCGCTGGATGATATCAATCTTCAGCTACACACGGGGCCGACGCCCGTTCCACGATGCAGTGCATATCCACAAAAACCAGATTCAAACATCGACCCAAGAAATTACGTATACAGTTATTCTGACGGATATTAAGGGAGACCATGTAATTATCAGTTAACGTAGCCAGGCCATCCCGCAATATTCCGAGTTCATAGTCTGCAAAATAAGGGGAATTAAAGTCACCAATAATTAAAAAGATTAGGGTCATATAGATCGATTACCTCTATAAGACTGTCTAGAAATAAGAAATATTGCTCTGACCAAAGATTCTGTGGAATATACATGGCAATCAAACCCAAACACCATTTCTTTGAAGTGATTTTTACACCAATTATATTTATATTTAAATTTAAGCTAAAAATGGTGGCTAGCTCTATATGTGATACTATATAATCTCAGCAGATCGCAATCAGTACTCCACAGCCTCTCCTACTCACTCGATTTTCCCGCAGAACCACAAACCTGTCTCCAGAGAACAATTCCTGCGAATAAACCGCTGCTAGCAACCAGGTCTTTGCTAAAACTAGAACATCGTATGAAGCTATATCAGGAAAACAATTTGCTTCTTGAAACTTCGTATTTAGGTCCATAACTTTTTGGTAGAAAACACGAACTAAACAGATTGTTCGATCGACGACGGCATACCGTCTTGCTTCACTATAACAGGCCTGCTATTTCGGTAGCGAATGAAAAGATTTATCTCTCCGTTCTGTATCCCCAGCTGCAGCTCCTCTTTGAATTTTGAACTCCTTCTGTTGATGAATTATTCTGTCTGGAGTGACATGGACCGACTTGTAAATAGGATGATCCTTGAATCTCTCCTTGTTGGCGCCTCCTGATCTGAGAATTATTGTAGCCATTTCCTCTGCATTCAGTTTGACCTTGACGGGTCTGGGATTTATGAATGCCTGCGAAAAGCGACTCAACCGTTGGATAACTGGGCTTCTTAAATCAACATCCGGTGCAATAGAGTTTATAAAATCAGTAATCGACGCTTTATCTGAATCCGGATCGAAATTCGATTCCGAATTTAGTATATCTTTGAATCCAACCATCATAATATTATATTTCTTTTTTCTTCTATCTTCTATTTCAAAGATACTAGATTCGAATAACTCACCCTCGATGTTTATCATCTTTGTTTGAAGATTAGAGGTCCCAGCTTCAACTTCAGTGACTCTAGCATCCAGATCTGAGACTTGCTCCTTTACTGCATCAACTATTGATTGAATGTGAGCAAACTTAGTACACATTTCATTAACTTGAAGTTGCGCATTGTCAATTTTACCTGTGACCACATCCATTTTGGAATTAACGTCCTCAATTGATACTAGAACCTTCGAGAGGTCAGCACGCAATTCGTTTCGATGATCAAATAAAGATTCTCTTATACACTGCTTGATCATATCACGTAATTTCTCTGATTTCATGTTATTACCATCACGTGATGGAGATCCAGAACGAGAGCCACAACACCGGGCGAATCTACCATCCGAAAAGGATCTCGACTTCTCAGCACACTCAATGTGATGTACAGTATCACAACCTGTACACCGTTTTTCTGCTTCAGTGTGTTAACTTGAAGAAGTTTCTCGTTAGGTAATTCGTTTGCTCCTGACATCATAATTCCAAAATAGCAACAACGTAAACAGTAAACATATATCAAGAGACAGCTGATTCACAGGGTCAAAGTATTTAGCCTGGTAGTATGTTCTACACACACACCAAACTCGGTCACTACTCATGACCACTAAAGTCAAAATCAGCTTTAACTCGCAGCCAACGAAAGTTAGGTTATGTTGATTGACAAGTCTATTGATCAGTTTAGGTAGAATTAGAGCCGGAATAGTTAATGCATTTGTTACAGACTGAACATCAGCACCTTAGTTTGCCGAATAATCAACTTATACGACCCGGAGCACATATAACCACGATTTATAATAAAAAATTACAGAGCGAAAACTTACACGTGTACACTTCACCGGATGTTTCGTTTTATTTTTGTTTATTTATTATATTTATTTTGTTTTGTTAATTGACAATCAAGAGGTGATTGTTGGCGAAGATCAACAAATTCATGAAATAAAAATGATAAATAAACAAACAAATTGTTCAGAAACTTATTGTACGTACACACACATAAAAGAGAATAAATTATTGTTGAGGTAAGTATATGTAAGACAATTCGTTTTTTACTTAGAAAAGCATATACCGCAGGTTCAAATTCATAGTACCCATAGGGAAGTGTAAGTGCGAGGGAGACGCTAGTAGATGGCGCATAAGAGCGTCTCTGTCGCACTCATGAATATGACTACTATGAGTTTGGCCTTACAGTATAGTTTTTCATTAATTTTAATTCGAAGAAGTCACTCAGCGCTCGACTTATCTTTTTTAGATCGCAAACACCGCTCATGACGAATAATGTTTAGAATGGCAGGTAAACATAGAGTAAGGAGTTCGTGCACAAAAAGGTCATCGTGTATTTCCCCAAAGTCCTTGTGATTATTTTATCAGTTTAGATCAACCATCACTCTGTTCAGAATTTCATCCAAGTCCGTGTTCCTTATGGTCCATAGAAGAGCTTCTTCATTCATATCCCGTGGATTCTATTGTTGAACAAATTTATTGTCAAAATATTAAGGACCGATTGTACACGGTAGCGTTGGCAGCCTGTAAAATTCTTTCTAGCAAAATGGCAACATGATCCATGGTAAATTGCAAAGTGTAAGATCCAGTAATAATGTTGTCCACTGAGATCCAGGTAGTGTGTAATTCCAAAAGTATTTTTCGACGTTTAAGAATTTTTCTTTAAAACTTACCTAGCTTTTAACCTAAAAAATATGTCCTTGGAAGACCACCTTATTTGTAATTTTCATAATGGCCCCCAAGAATATCTTAATAGTCGACTCACGAATTCCGTTTGAATTTTCTGTAAGTGCGGTTGTGGCTCTAATCCAAGTATCGGATACATACATAAGTCATACAGTATTTAATTTCACTAAAATTCACATTTCGTGAGATTGTGCCGGTGGCTTGTTTGATAGAGACTTGTAATTTTGTTGCAACTCACTTAATTGTTGCTTAGTAATCTACTTTTTTTCTAACGATCATCTGTCCTACAGAACTATGAGTGCGTCTACGGAGTGTGATTTAGTGATATCCAGAAGTGGTGCGGAGGTTCTTCCTTTTGTGAAATGTGGCAATCTAATTCACTTGACTTGTGTTAATTTTTGCATCTCAAAAAAGTTCTTTGAAAGACTTAAAAAATACCAAATTGATTAGGTTTGCAAGGTATGTAAATCGTTGCCCATTAGTGCCACCTCGGCGGTAGTAGGTGTTAATTCAAGTGCGAATCTTAACAACAATAATTTCCAGGATGTCGGTAGTACATATATTGTACTTCTCACTCATACCTCTATCGCTCCCTCGGATAATGCTGACACTCTACCAGACCCTGGTCTCGCTCAACTCTTGAGAAAAGTGGTATCCGACGGCCAAAGCAAAGTGCTTGTGCAGTCAGGCGAGATTTTGGCCAGATTCAGCGTAATTGAAACCCTACAACAAGAATTTAATGACAAATTAAATACCACCCTGGAATTTATCCTGGAAACCGGCTCTGAGGTGCAAAAGGAGGAAATCGGTCTGTGGTCAAGAAGGAATCTAAACAGTTGAAAGTCAGAGTGGTTACACCAGAGCATGCGCTAAATGTCAACGAGCAATCGGCTCTGCATACTACACGCTTGAAATTCATGGTCTCCCCATAAAGCCTAATGAGTACCTCAACCTATATAGAATTATAAAAGCACCTTCACTGACTAACTCCTCCACCTTCCGAACATTGTAGCTAAATTCTGCAGACAAGATCTACGTGATAAACTGATTGAGGTAAGATGTAAGGTAAAAAGAGATTTTTCAACTTACAACTTGGAATAGACTGGCAACACGAAGCGCTTTATTTACCTACGTGAGGCATTAACACCACTCAAAAGGAAAATGTATGCCATTGCTCTCTATCCGGCGGTACAATGGCTTGACAAGTGGCCTCACTCTTAACTCTGCTAAAACAATGGCTATAATCATAGGACCTTCTACCTCTTCATCACTTGAAACAATTGCAAACCTACCTCCTCTCAGTGAGAAATGGGCGTAGCATCTCCTTTATGGATTCTGTGAAAGATTTACGCTATATTCTTAATCGAACTTTTTCTTGGAATGAACAAGTTTTGGATATTCCAAGGAAAACCTTTAGAGTCCTCCAACAGCTCAACAGGAATAAAGAATCACACTCGTATCCTTCTAATTTGAAAGCTTCATCCTCCCTTTCTCTGACTATGGCTGTCTGTGATATATGACGATATTGCTAATGAGCTGAATGCCAAGCCCAAAAGTGAACATATTAGCCAATATAGAGTATGAGCAGGACTTCTTGACGTCACGAAAAAAAGTAAAAAAAAAGTAAAAGTAAAAAGTAAAAAAAAAAAAAAAAGTAAAAAGTAAAAACAACTTGCTGTGTAGCCAATTCAGTAATGAGGCTCTGTATTACTTTTTGAACTTCTTTAATTTTCGGGACAAAGATCGACCGATAGACACGTTCAAAATTCCGTGAAAAGAAAACAGTACAAAAAAGTCAGTCATACCATGCGTATAAAATTCAAAGGTCTTTTATGATTCGCGGTGCTCATCTTTGGAAGAAACTACCTATGACAATTACAAATAAATCTTCACAGAAAATCACTCAAATTCTACCGTCGAAATCACGCATTGGTAACACTTAAGTCCCTAAGATATAGAGATGTATGAGTATGCGCATGAATGTACTTATTTTTAAGTATGTGTATGTATATGTTTTTCATAAAATCGATCGCCGTCACATTTTATTTGTAATATGTACCACCAGTTCCCTGGTATATGGATCATGCCCTAGGAATTTTTTATGAATAAATACAAATACATATTGCTATCATCTTTATACATGTTATTATGTTTTCGTCAGCAAGTGTTGATGACAATACTGGCACAGATCAAGAAAAGGAAATACAAAAGAGAGAGAGACAGAGAGAGGGGGGGGGGGTGCAGGAGAAAAACCACAAAGCGATGAAAATAGGGAAAAAAGAGGGACAATATATTGTGGATACTATAGCGGAGAAACCTGACCCGGCTGTTTAATCTATTCTACATGAAATTTTTGATACTATAGCCGACAAAAACAAGACTCGAATATCTTAGCTATTGTCAATGAGATTGCATAGGCAAGTTTTTAGAATTAGTAATACGTAAATGTTTCATTTTTTAGAAAAAATCTGTCGTTTCTTAAAATTTTGTTAATAGTTTTTCTTTTGTATTTAAAGAAAAATCAATTACAATATAGAAACATTCTTTTTTCTGCATCTTTAATTTATCAGAAAAGAATGATTATTAATTTTTAATTCGACTTTCAGTAAATTGTACCACTGTACTTCCTGGAATCACACGTGTAACCCGATAGTTGAAGGAGATAGTTGTATCAGTCGAAATAGAGGGTGATATTCTGAATGCGGAAGAAGAATAAGATGATATTTGGAATTCGGAAAAGGAAGATTAGAAGGAGAAGAAAGTGTTGATGATGACGATGAAGTTGAAGAGGTGATCCAACCACCTGGGTGCATGTTTCTAGTTTTAAGCGAAACACGTAAAAAAGTAAAATGGATACATAGCCGACAAATGTGAATTTTTCTCGAGACGCAGAGCTTGGTTTTTGTTTAGACTCGCAAGCGATTTTAATGTAGAAGATTTGTGGGAGGTTCTGTAGAGCGTGATTGATAGTAATGCCGAGTTTCGCTTATCTAATAACTTTATTGCGACATGTATTAAAGCACGAATACCGCAGTAGGTCAAGTTCGAGTAAAATTATCACACGAATATGACTCGACGCCTCCATTCCATAGTATTTATGTTCTTACCGCGATCTATTGCAGCTGAATGGCAGAACATTAGCCAACAATGCAGTAAAAAACAACGGGAATTTGCTAAAATGATTACTAAAGTAGCTAACGTTATCACACCTCCCACACATATTCTGGTGTTCCGGAAATAAAGAAATTCTAAAATATCTCTCATCAAAAGCTTTTGCGATTATCGTATACCAATTTTCTAAACATGGACGAGGTCAGCAACCTCTTTTTTGGACGGTACGTGCTATCTAAAAAATGCAAATGTGCCTTTGGAGCACACAATTTACATATTGCATTATGAACGATACCTCCTTGAAAGGGGGTATCAGTAGAAAGATTTTGTTGTTCAATGTTGTTCAAAGATTTTGTTGTGCATTGTTGCAAACTTATCACGTTTGGAAAGAAAAGTAATAACCCTACTGAAAATATGCGGCCGCATTTGCGGCCGCGTATAAGAAACAGCATTTGCGGCCGCATTTCGAAATATTATAAACCGATAGCAAGGTTAAAAATAGTATTTTTCGATACAAGTGCGCGATGATGGCAATCCACTCACGAGTGGGAAGGCGCAGCAGAAACCCGAAGGGCAAGACAACGTGAACCGAAGATGAACCAAAGGTTGAGAGTTGTGCCTTTCCGCGAGTGAGTCATTGCTATCTTTGCGCACGAGTGCCGAACTACATTTGTTGTTACACCTGCATGGAATAGCTATTTGTGATACAAGTGCGCAAAATAGGCGATTGCCAATGAGTGTAAATTTGTCAGCACGAGGACGAGTGCGAAGAGCTGAAGGCGAATGCTGAAATCACACGAGTCAACAATTACCTGTGCGCACGTGTATCACACGCTATTTTTTGCAACAACCTTCCGAGAAAGTTGTACTAAGAGAAAGACAAAGGAAGAATATTTACAGTTGCGTGGGGGGAGGGGTAAGCGGTGAAACCCTCAGCGGAACGAAAACAAATTCTAAACATACGAAATTTTAATTAAATTAAATCGAAATATATGAAAATAACTAATATACTATATGGTGGAGTACACTCTTCAGCAGTTTGATTCGAATCATTATTTAAGTCCATCTTCTTTTGACAATGAGAAGGAAAATTGCACTTGCACTCTAAACACGTCGACTTTAATCTCGCACCTGTCATCAGCTGTTCACTTGGACACTGAGCGCTGCTGTTGCTACGTTGCCCCCCGAATTCTCGCGATGCGGAAAGTTGCTTATCTGCAAAGTGCGCATGCGCGTACATTCTGCTGATGTGGAAAGTATATAAGAATCGAACTGCGCATGCGCCAATATTATTCCCGCATTGTTATCCGGAATGAGTCACTTTGCATGTAATTTAGCTACATGGAACGGAGTACTTTCGAGGTGGGTGTTGCAAAAAGTCTCTTTTGCGCGCCATGTACAGGCCTCCAGAGGAGGCTTTGGTGAACAGTGCGATAGTCTCATTTCGGTGCCTGTAAATGGTGCGTGAAAGGGCTTTTCCGTGGAGTTATTGTAAACGATATATTATTTAAAAATGTTTTTGTTTTTCGAAAAGGATGGTGCGCGGCTGGGAAGCCGGTGAGGAAGAATGTTTTTGTTAAAAAAGGAATTACTATCGTTGCAAAATAAATAACTTTTCGACCTGTGCTTGACCCGTTAGTCTTACCAAAAAATCCGTAATACTAGACAGTGCCTAAATTGTGAAATATCAATAACTTAAACTGATTGAAAATAATAATATTTATTGCTTTTCGTTCATCTAACTTAAGATATCAATATCAATTTCTCCATTACAAGTAAAAAAAATGAAGAAATATATACATGTTAGGGTGGGTCGAAATTAATTTAAATAAAATACATATGCAGCTTGGTTACCGGCACTAAAAAAGATGTTTTAAAAGTTTGCAGAGTTTTTCAATTTTCTTGAATGTTTTCGCGTACTTTAAATCTTTTTAATGACGAAAATGCACTAGGAAAAAAATGGCTATCACCCAGAAACAAAATCTGGAAATACAGCGAATTTCAGAATTTTTTATTTTGGTATTAAATTAAATTATCTTTGTAACGTGTGGGTTACTAATTTTTCTGAGCAGATCTGGGCTTTTTAAGCATAAAAATGCACTAGAAATAAAATCAACAAAATCCAGGAACCGAAATTATAATTACAGTGCATTTTTTAAGTCTGATTTTGATAAAAGATGGAATTATCTTTATACATTGTGGTGTACAAATTTGTCTGCAAATGTATGGGCTTTTTTTAACACAGATATATAGTAGAAAAAACATTCTATTGAATACCAAATTCCAAATTTGGAGAATTTTCTTTAATTCCAATTTCGATTCCTGGGTCATTGCAATTTTTTCCTAGTGCATTTTGGACAGTGGAAAGTTTTCATGTACCCCAAAAAATTCTTCTTCCATTTATACAGGTGTTGCAAATTTTGTCCAAAACCAGGGGTGACCTAAATTGGAATTATCTCTTAGAAAATGATTGATTACGATCCGCAAAAATTTAAACACCCTCTAACGAAATTCTTGCAATACGTTTTTTGAGTGTGGGTAATCAAGCTGCATGTCCATTGATTCCAAATTAATTATACTTTTTTAGAATCCCAAGACGCAAGTTTTTAGCGTTGTGTCGATTTTGAATTCCAAAATTTCTTATTTTCAACCTACCGTAATATATATATATATATATATATATATATATATACCTATAACCACGAATAGGATATCACCACAGAATTACATTTATTTAGGTACTATTACAGGTACATTGCTTCGCGCAAATGTTTCTAAATGTAGTTCTTAACAATCAGTCGTTTCATCACTGTTTTAGTTTTTCTAGTAAAGCTTTGGATGTGAAATAAAAATCTTTTATAAATACGAATTATTATAGTTGAGCTTTCACATTTACGATCGAGTATTACATGTTTTCTGCGACGAAAGACATGTGAAACTTATCGGATTCCTACCATAAAATAAAAGAAAATAAAGAAAAGGAACTAAGAAATGGTTATGTACCTACTAATAA
>CAKNYM010024976.1:0-15364 GCA_932195095.1 Andricus curvator
CAAATTTTACACAAATCTAATACCTTCTCTAGATGAGAATGTAAAAAATTCATTTTTACTAAAAAAGATAAATTGTCAACCAAAACTTAAATAATTAAATTTCAAGTTAAAAAAATTAATGTTTAACCAAACAGATGAATTTTCTACTACAACTATAGAATTGTCAGTTTGAATAAGTTAAATATTCAGTTGAAAAAATTACTTTTAACAATAAAAGACTAACTTTCAAAAAAATAGTTACATTTTCAAAGAAAGTGATAAATTTTCAAATAAAATTGTAAATATTTAACTAGAATAGTTGAATTTTAAACCAGAAAGATGAATTTTTAACTGAAATGATGAATCTTTAACTAGAATAATTGATTTTTTGACTAAAAAGATTAATTTTCAACCAAGAAGATTAATTTGTACCAATAAAGACGGATTTTCAACTGAAAAAGATAATTTTTCAACCAAAAACTGAATAATGACATTTTTAGTCAAAAAATAATGTTCAATCAAAGAGATGAATTTTTAACTAAAATTATGGAATATTTAACTGGAGTAATAGTTATATTTTCACTTAAAAAAATAATAATTTTCAACCAAAAAACATCCAAAGAAAACACAAGTTTTCAATCAAACAGCTCATTTTTCAACGAAAGAAATGAATTTTTAATTAAAACGATGAATCTTCTACCAAAAAAAAATAATTTTCAACAAAAGAGTTTAACTTTCAACCAAATAATTTTATTTCCAACCTAAAAGATCAATTTTCAACTAAAATGATAAATATTTAACTGGAATACTTGAATTTTCAACCGAAAAGAAGAATTTTTAAACAAGAAGATTAACTTTCAAAGAAAAAGATTAATTTTCCACCAAAAAATACAATTTTTCAACATAATACATGCATTTTTAACGAAATAGTTGATTTTTTAATTAAAGAAGAAAAATTTTAAACGAAAACATTGAATTTTGAACTAAAAAAATAATAATTTTCAACCGAAAATGTAATAGTAACATTTTTAGTTAAAAAAATTAATTTGTAACCAAACATAAGAGTTTTCAATTAGAACAATGAATCTTCAACTGGAACAGTTGAATTTTCACGGTTTTTTAATTAAATTCCCGGTTTCCCGATCAAGTAGCCACCCTGCTAATTCCAAAATTAAGAACATATAACGTTTCAAAATAAATGTAAAGCTTTAAAATTTGGTTTGAAAGAATTTAAATTTGAGAATCACAATATTTCTAAAATTCTTCATATTTAGCGGGGAATTATTTTTAAAATAATTATTCAATAATATAATGCGAAAAGTTTGATTTTCAAAAACCCGAAATTCAACTTCACAAATATTTTAAAGTATTAGAAATTCAAAAGTTGAAAATTAACAAGCCCTCGAAGTGAGGCGTTCTTCTAAATAAAAAATAATATTCAAATCCTCATTTTAGGAAAATTTATTATGTTTCAAATACCAGTAAAATACAATTCTACATAAAATACTACTATTTTACACAAAATAGTAAACCATTTCTAAATTACACACAAGAAAGCGAAAAATCTGCCCTCAATTTGAATCTCTCATCTTCATCAATTCCAATTTCATTCACAAATTTCTCTACCAATTCAATTTTCTGTTCGCTCTGCAAAACCGAAAACAGCGACTTCATACACGAAATAAAAGAATTCCTCTTTGAAATCTTCTCCCGAAAACCCTCATGATTAATAATCATTTTCAGACTTTTAAAGTCTTCAATATTAAGCAACTTTGAAAAAATCGACCAATCTCGTTTCCCCGCTACCAAAATTTTACTACTCTCAGGAATTTTGTCCCAAGTTTCATGCAAGATATTTTGATATCTAGTTCCTTCAACACTCTTATATAAAACAAAATCGTTTTTCATCAAACCGACAATCGCTTGTATCAAATAAAAAAATTTTGTTTCATAATTATCAACGTCTCTATCATCCGAATTTTCGTAACACTCTAAAATTCGATAAAAAACTGGCGTGAAAAATTCTTCCCACGGCCAATTTTGCAACAGCATTTCTAATATAAAAAATTCCTCATAACTAAGACTGATATTTTGTTCAACGCTCAACTTTGTCATCAAAAAAATTAAAATTTCCGCATACTCTGGTTCTTCACTTTTCCCCTTTGCAGTATGCATTGCAAATTGAACATTTCTCTCACGCTGCTCTTTACTTAATTTATTCCAGAAATATTTAACACCCAATTCCAACCCTTCAAGTACCGAAACCCTAAACATATTTTCCTCGGTGCTGTGACTATCCGCGAAAATATAAAGCCACGCGATTCTCCTCTCGTTAAATTCCTCATTTTCAAAATGCCCCTCGGCTCTGAGTCTTTCGATTCTCACTCTTTCAGTCACAGCCATTGTTGAAATAAAATTGCGACGCATATCGTCTACCAGAAAATTTTTCCAATACGCGATAAGATTGTACTTTGACATTGTATAAATAGTTTCCGAGTAAAAGTCGTTGTTTTTTACGTCATCGGGTATTTCGTTCCATAAATGTGGAATATAATCTTCCATGCAAAAAATACAGGCCATATTAAAAAGCTGAGAAGATTCTAATTTTCTCTTCTGGACCCAATTTTGGAATATTTTTCTTTTGTCTATCGTTCCAAAGTGGGTCCAGAAAATTTCCCAGGTACAAATTATGTCGAATTTCAGAATTTTGGTTACGTATTTTGTCCAATTGAATATTTGTAATCCAATAGATTTTGTGACGTGTTTTATACTGTGGCTTAACTTTGATGGAAGAGATACCTTCTTGAGAAGAGATAAAACTTTTTTTGTTAGTTTATTCCAGCCAATTGAATTGTCTTCTTCCTCGTACCTATTGTAGTTTTTTTGGAAAAAGAGAAGGACTTTTTGCTTTATTTCTTCTTTTTCCCAGAGATTTGTGGCTATTTTGACGACGCAGAGACGTTGGAGATTTATTTCGAAATTAAAATCGAGTCTCTCTTCTTCCATCTTTTTTAAAAAATAACGTGGATTTTGGGAAAATAGCTTCCTGGTCCTTTTCTGGAATGGTTATTTTCATTTTTTATATATTTTCCCAGCTTTTTTTTGTTTCTTAATTTCGCGGTTGAATTCTTAATCGAAGAATTTTTAGTGTTTTTTTCTGAATGTTTGAAATTTCAGGGACTCAGAATCAGCAGAAAGGAAAATTTGGAAAATATCGACGATTTAGGGCCAATCAAAATGTAAAGAATTAAAATTTGAGAGTGTTCCCAATTTAGGAATATATGATTTGAAAATTTTAATCTTAGAAAAATGTATTCTATGTACCTTGAATCTCCTTGGAGAAAATGGAGTTTTTCAGTCCTCCTCCGTCTTTCAGAAACCTTAAACATAAATAAAAAAAATTTTTGTTAATATTTTTTAAATTTAAAATTACTTTTGAATCATTAATTAAAATATACATATTAATTTAATATACATAATTAAAAAATTTAGTATTTTTTTGACAAAATTATGAATATTTGAATTTTAAAAATTGAAAATACTGACTATCAAAAAATAATAAAAATTTTTGTTAAAAGTGTACAATTTTTCAATCCAATATAGGTATTTATCTTCTTCTTTCTTATTCTTATAGAATTTCTCGCCTTCTTTGAAAATCCGTTGGAAAATTTCAAACTTCATAGTTTTTTATCTCTATTTTTGTCTAGGTTCTTCCTAATATACATTTTCTATGTAATGCTCTGCCCGCGCCTTGAAGAGGAGAGCATTTTTTGTCTGAAAAACGAAAATTCAAGTCTTTTGACAAAAAAACACAAAATAAGAAAAAAGACAAATAAACAAAATTGTTACCTTACAAAAGTTCTAGAAAAATGTCCCTTGACACTTTTTGCTATCGTTATTTTCTAGATTTTTGCGAAAATATGTATAAAGTCCTTTAAGATTATTTTTTTCTCTGCAATAAAATTGTATGGTGTCATAAAAAACTAGAAGAACATAATTTAAAAGTTTTTATGGAAAAAATAAATCTTAAAGGGTTTTATATATTTTCGCAAAAATGTCGAAAATAACGTGAGATAGAAAAAAGTGCCAAGAAACATTTTTCGAGCATTTTCTTAGGGAAACAAATTTCGTTCGTTTGACTTTTTTCATACTTTTTGTCATTTTGGTAAAAAACGCGAATTTTCGGTTTTTAGACAAATCAAAATTATTTCTTCTCTACCAAGCGCAAGCGAATCTAAGAAAACCGCCGCCATTTTGTGAGTTTTTAACTTTTTTAAAATTTTCAGAATCAAAAAGAAACAGACAAATAATTTATTATATTAGAATAAAAAATATCACACTTTTAAACAATAATTTTCATCATTTTTTGACAATCCGCGTTTTTAATTTCTAAAATTCATAACTTTGTCGATAAAAATCAACCTATCTAAGTGGCAAGTTTGTGATTTCAAGGAATTTCGAAACATTTCGAGGGAGTTTAGAGGATTTTTAATATTTCCAAAAATTTCCGACGATTTTAAGGAATTCCAAAGGATTTCAAAAGATAAGCGAATTTTCAAGCTATTTCAAAGAATTTTGTGGGATTTCTAAAGACTTTAGGATATTTCTAGTGAACTTCGGAACATAAATTAAATTAAATTTAAAGGGATTCTCATCGATTTCAAAGGATTTGAAAGTATTTCAAATAATTTCACAAGATTCAAGGGTTTTATTGACTCTCCAAGGATTTAAAAGATATTCTGGGGATTTAAACGGTTATTTTTTTAAAGAATTTTAATGAATAAGTTTAATTTGAATTATATTACAGGGCTTTCAAATGATTTGTACTTTTTTAAATGGATTTTTACCTTTTTCCAAAGATTTCAAGTTATTTTAGGGGATTTTAAAGGATTTCAAAAGATATAAAAAATGTCAAGGGATTTCTAGTGAATTTAGAAAATAAATTAAATTAAAATTCAGGGGATTCCTAGTCATTCCAAAGATTTCAAAGGATTTTGAGGGATTTCAAGGAATTTCACAAAGATTTAAGAATTTTATTAACTTCCAAGGATTTCAAAGATTTCTAGGGATTTAATCGTTTTTTTCTGAGAACGGTAATAAATAACTTTAATTTAAATTATATTCTAGGGCTTTCCAATGATTTATACTTTAAAAATAGATTTTTACGTTTTCTGAAAATTTCAAGGGATTCTAAAGGATTCTAGAGGATTTTAAGAGATATAAAAAATATCAAGGCATTTCAAAAAATGTTGTAGGATTTCCAAAGTTTCAAGGGATCTGTAAGGAAGATAAATTAAATTAAATTTCCCAGGATTCCTATCGATTCCAAAGATTTCCAGGGATTTTAAGAAATTTCACAAAGATTCGAAGATGTTATTAAATCCCCAAGGATTTCAAAGCTTTCTGAAAATTTAAACGAGTTTTCCTAGAGAACTTTAATTAATAATTTTAATTGTATTACAGTGCTTTCAAATGGTTTATACTCTTTTAAATGGATTTTTACGTTTTCTAATGATTTCAAGGGATTTCTAGAGAAATTTGGAAAAAAATTAAATTTCAAGGAATTCTGAACGATTCCACAGATTTCAAGCGATTTAGAGGTATTCCAAGGAATTTCATAAGATTTAAAGGATTTTATTAAATCTCCAATGATTTCAAGAGATTTCAAAAGACTTCTAGAGACTTTAACGTTTTTTCTAGAAAACTTTAATGAATAAGTTTAATTTAATTTATATACAAGGGATATCAAATCGTTTATACTTTACGGAATAAATTAAATTTTAGTTAAAGGATTTCTGCGGATTTTAACAATTTAAGGAGAGAAGGTTAAGATACTTCCTGGAGCTTCATTGTTAGTCCATGTATTACAAATAAAAAATTTCCTCCTACAAGGATGAATTGTTTGATGTAATATTTTAACCAAATAATCTAAAGGGGTGAATACAAGCCCGCTTAGAACCCTTTTTTTCGAAAAATGGTCTTGTTATTATTTTTTTAATTAATTGAAAATATGCTTCTTTTTATGCGCCTGGGAGCGAGCAACCCGCCACCGGGAGTGTACCCATGAGCGCCTGTTTTCGGTTCATCATGGGTACACTCCCGCTGGCGGGTTGCTCATTCCCAAGCGCATAAAATGCAGCATATTTTCAATTAATTAAAAAAATAATAACAAGACCATTTTTCGAAAAAAAGGGCTCTATACTTTCATGTGATATTATGAATGGTCTAAAATAAATTGGGGACGACTGAAAAATTCCGAAAAATAAAATTCCCGAATTGGAAAATTCGCGAATAATAAAATTCCCGAACAGTTTTTAATATTACCGAATTTCAAAATTCCCGAAAGAAAACTGCCGAATTATAAAATATCCGAACTAGAAAATTCCCGAGTATAAAGAATTAAAAATTGTTAATGAATAAAAATTTTTTAATTGTAATAATTTAATTAATTTTATAAATAAAAAAAAATTGTTCAAATTCGGGAATTTTCTAGTTTGAATATCTTTAATTCGGCAATTTTCTGTCGGCAATTTCATTATGCGGGAATTTTCAGATTCGGTAATATTACAAACTTCGGAGGTTTCATTATGTGGGAATTTTCGAATTCGATAATATTATAAACTGTTCAGTAATTTTATTATTCGGGAATTTTCCAATTTGGGAATTTTACAGTGTCGGGACTTTTATTTTTCGGAATTTTTCAGTCGTCCCATAAATTTGTCCTTTGTACACCAAAAAACCCCAAGTAATTAACTAAAAATGTAGGAAGAATTCCAGGCCTCGGACTTACTTGAGAGACCGAAAATAGTGTAGTGTCACAAATTTTAAAAAATAGTGTAAAGATAGTCTCATAAAATTTTTCAAGTATTAAAAATGAACATCCATTATTATTTTAAATGTTTTAATCTATAAATTATATCATTTTTACGCACTTAAATTCCAAATGAATTAATAAAACTCAATAACAAAATCAAAATATTTTTGTTTGAAAGTTCACCTTTTTTGATGAAAAAATTTATTGTGTGGTTCAAAATTGAATCATTTTGTAGAATATTCAACAATTTTGTTAAAAAGTAATAATTCATGGTTGAAAATTCAACGGGTTTTTTTTAAATTCGTTTTTTTTTGGCTTGAAAATTTAACTATTTTATTGAACATTCATCTTTTTGATTTAAAAATTCATCTCTTTCTGTAGAAATTTCACCTTTTTTTGTTCAAAATGCAACTGTCTGGTTAAAAATGAATCTATTTCGATTGTAAATTAAAGTTTTTGTTGACAATTCACATTTTCGGACTAAAAATTCAACTGCTTTGCAGAAAAATCATAGTTTCGGCTCGAAAATTCAATAATTTGTTGGAAAATTTATGTCTGCTGAATGAAAATTTAACGGGTCCACTTTTGGTTAAAAATTGATCTTTTTGGTTTAAAAATGCAACTATTCGGTTAGAAATGCATGTTGATATTTTGTTGAAAATTCATTTTTTCTGGTAGGAAATTAATTTTCTTGGTTTAATATTCAAGTACTTGGTTAAAACTTCATGTATTTTGATGAGAATTCATCTTTTATGTAGAACATTAATCGTCTGGGTTGAAAATTCATATTTTAGGTTGAAAATTCAACATTTTTGATGACATTTTTGTTCGTTGACTGAAAAGTCTTCCTTGGTTGAAAATTCGTGTTCTTAACTTGAAAATAGTGTCTTTAGTGTACTTTTATTTCGAAATAGTAGCAAAATAGTGTTATCGTTTTGAAAACGTGTCAATAGTGTGCTGAGTCCGAGGCCTGGAATTCCTTACAAATTTGCTCGAATAAGACGGTTTCAATCAAGAAAAGTACATATTTTTTACGTTATAAATTGTCTACGCCCCTTATCAAAACAAATTTAGGAACAATATTATTATTATAACATTAAGCCAGCATCCTTGTAGAAAAAGCAAATATCATAAAAATACTGTAATGCTTTCTCAAGCTTTTTCCTTCAAATATAAAACACTTAAGTATGAACACTGCCAAGCTGTAAATTTTCTACGCTTATCTACAAACTTGATAGCACTTTATGCCTGATGGAACATAAAATGCAGGCACGCCCGGACTTTCCAGACGATTATTTCCTTTTACATTTCTTGGACTATTCGTACAGACAATCCTGGACGAACCTTTTTTTACATCAAATAATAAAATAACCGTTTCTTATACATGTAAAAAATAATCCATTTCATTTTTTATTAGTCAGCAATTTCTAAAGATGTAGAACCATAAATGAACAAATTCTTAATTTTTTGCGAACAGAATCATTTGAATATTTTAAAATCTTTGTAAAGTCATTGAAATCCTTGAAATCTTTGTGAATTCATTGAAATCTTTTTATGTATTATAATAATCTTTGAGAAATTTATTGGAACCTTTTTAAATGTTTGTAAAATCTTTGAAATCCTTGACATCTTTGTGAAATTTTTTGAAATCTTTGAAATATTTGTGAAATCTTCTTTCATTTTTGTTTGAGAAATCTTGTATTCGTTTGAAAACATTGAAATATTAAAAAATTGTGTGAAACCTTTTAAAATCTTCTGCAAAATTTTGAAATCGTTTCAAAACTTCGAAATTCTAGTATTATTTTGAAATCTTTAAGAAATTTTTATGAAATTTTTGAAATATTTGTAAAATCTTTTGTATCTTCGAGAAATCTTTTAGAATCTTTTAACATTTTTGTAAAATCATTGAAATCCTTAAAATCTGTGTGAAATTTTTTGAAATCTTTATGAAATCTATGAAATATTTGTGAAATCTTTCTTTAATCTTTGTGGGTGAAATCTTTTTTGTTCGTTTGAAATATTTGAAATCTTTTGAAATCTTCTCTTTGTTGAAAATTTTTCAAAACATTTATAATCTTTGAAATGTTTTCAAATCTTTGAAATCTGGTGTACTGTACCCTTTTTGACAGTTCTGAAATTCTTGAAATGCTTTGAAATCCTTATGAATTCTTTGAAATATTTGTGAAATCTTTTGCATTTGTTTGAAATCACTGGAATATTTGTGAAATCTTTTAAAATCTTCTAAAAACATTTGAAAACGTTTACAATCTTTGAAATGTTTGAAAATCTTTTAAATCTGATGATACTGTACCAATCTTGAAATCTTTTGAAATCCTTATGAGTTCTTTGAAATATTTCTGAAATCTTTTGTATTCGTTTGAAATCATTCAAATATTAAAATTTTTTGTGAAATCTTTGAAATATTTGTGAAATCTTTTGTACTTTCGAGAAATCTTTTAGAATCTTTCAACATTTTTGTAAAATCTTTGAAATCCTTGAAATCTTTGAGACCTTTCTGAAATCTTTTGAAATATTTGTAAAATTTTTCTGTAATCTTTGTGGGTAAAATCTTTTGTGTTCGTTTGAAATATTTGAAATCTTTTGAAATCTTCTCAAATTTGTTGAAACTTTTTGAAAACATTTAAAATTTTTGAACTGTTTTGAAATCTGGTGTACCCACCTTTTGAAATCTTTGAAATTATTGAAATCCTTTGAAATCCTTATGAATTCTTTGAAATATTTCTGAAATCTTTCTCAAATGTTTAGTATTTCTTTTAAATCACTGGAATATTTGAAATCTCTGCGAAATATTTTGAAATCTTCTAAAAAAATTTGAAAACGTTTAAAATCATTGAAATGTTTTCAAATCTTTTAAATCTGGTGATACTGTACCAATGTTGAAATCTTTTGAAAGCCTTATGAGTTCTTTGAAATATTTGTGCAATATTTCTGAAATCTTTTGTATTCGTTTGAAATCATTGAAATATTACAAATTTTTGAGAAATCTTTTGAAATGTTCTACACAATTTTTAAATCGTTTCAAATCTTTCAAATTCTAGTATTCTTTTGAAATCTTTAAGAAATTTTTATGAAATCTTTGAAATATTTGTGAAATCTTTTGTACTTTCGAGAAATTCTTTAGAATCTTTCAACATTTTTGTAAAATCTTTGAAATCATTGAGACCTTTGTGAAATTTTTTTTAAATCTTTGAAATATTTGTGAAATTTTTCTTTAATCTTTGTGGGTGAAATCTTTTGTGTTCGTTTGAAATATTTGAAATCTTCTAAAATTTGTTGAAACTTTTTGAAAACATTTAAAATCTTTTAAATGTTTTGAAATCGTTCAAATCTGGTGTACCACCCTTTTGAAATCTTTGAAATTCTTGAAATCTTTTGAAATCCTTATAAATTCTTTCAAATATTTCTGAGATCTTTATCAAATCTTTAGTATTTGTTTTAAATCACTGGAATATTTGAAATCTTTTGAAATATTTAAAAAAAAATTGAAAACGTTTAAAATCTTTGAAATGTTTTCCAATCTTTTAAATCTGATGATACTGCACCAATGTTGAAATCTTTTGAAATCCTTATGAGTTCTTTGAAATATTTGTAAAATATTTCTGAAATCTTTTGTATTCGTTTGAAATCATTGAAATATTAAAAAATTTTGTGAAATCTTTTGAAATCTTCTACACAATTTTGAAATCGTTTCAAATCTTTGAAATTCTAGCATTCTTTTGAAATTTTTATGAAATCTTGAAAATATTTTGTACCTTCGAGAAATCTTTTAGAATCTTGAACGTTTTTGTAACATCTTTGAAATCTTTGTGAAATTTTTTGAAATCTTTATTAAACTTTGAAATATTTGTGAAATCCTTCTTTAATCTTTGTGGGTAAATTGTTTTGTGTTCGTTTGTAATCTTTGAAATCTTCTCAAATTTGTTGAAACTTTTTAAAATCATTTAAAATCTTTGAAATGTTTTGAAATCTGGTATACTGTACTCTTTTTGAAATCTTTGAAATTCTTGAAATCTTTTGAAATCCTTATGAATTCTTTGAAATATTTGTGAAATCTTTTGTATTTTCGAGAAATCTTTTAACATTTTTGTAAAATCTTTGAAATCCTTGAAATCTTTGTGGAATTTTTTGAAATCTTTATGAAATCTATGAAACATTTGTGAAATATTTCTTTGACCTTCGTGGGTGAAATATTTTGTGTTCGTTTGAAATATTTGAAATCTTCTCAAATTTGTTGAAAATTTCTGAAAACATTTAAAATCTTTGAAATGTTTTCAAATCTTTGAAATCTGGTATACTGTACCCTTTTTGAAATCTTTGAAATTCTTGAAATCTTTTGAAATCCTCATGAATTCTTTGAAATATTTTTGAAACCTTTTCTATTTGTTTGAAATCATTGGAAATCTTTTAAATCTGATGTACTGTACCCACGTTGAAATCTTTTGAAATCCTTATGAATTCTTTGAAATATTTGTAAAATCTTTTTTATTCGTTTGAAATTATTGAAATATTACAAATTTTTGTGAAATCTTTTGAAACCGTCTACAAAATTTTGAAATCGTTTCAAATCTTTCAAATTCTAGTATTCTTTTGAAATCTTTAAGAAATTTTTATGAAATCTTTGAAATGTTTGGAAATCTTTTAAATCTGACGTGCTGTACCCATGTTCAAATCTTTTGAAATCCTTATGAGTTCTTTGAAATATTTGTGAGATCTTTCTCAAATCTTTAGTATTTGTTTTAAATCACTGAAATATTTGAAATCTTTTGAAATCTTCTAATCAAAAATTGAAAACATTCAAAATCTTTGAAATTCTAGCATTCTTTTGAAATTTTTAAGAAATTTTTATAAAATCTTGAAAATATTTTGTATCTTCGAGAAATCTTTTAGAATCTTTTAACGTTTTTGTAAAAGCTTTGAAATCTTTGTGAAATTTTTTGAAACCTTTATTAAAAAATTTCAAATTATTTAAAATCTTTGAATTTTTTTTTTACATTTTTGAAACCTGGTGTACTGTACCCTTTTTTAAATCTCTGAAATTCTTGTATTCTTTTTAAATCCTTCTGATATTTTTATGAAATCTTTTCAATAATTGTGGAATCTATGAAATATTTGTGAAATATTTCTTAAATCTTTTGTATTAATTTAAAATTATTTAAATATTTGAAATCTTTTGAAATCTTTCAATAAGTTTTAAAATCGTTTAAAATCTTCGACATTCTTCACATTTTTGAAATCTGGCGTACTGTACCCTTTTTAAAATCTTTAAATCCTTGAAATCTTTTGAGTTTTAAAATCTTTGTGAAATGTTCTAACTCTTTGTGAAATCTTTAAAATCTAGTGTATGTTGCATGCCTTTTTCAATTCTTTGTAATCCTTGAAGTCTTTATGAAATGTTCGAAATATTTGGGAACTTTTTGTAAAAACTTTTAAATGTAGTGTACACGCCTTTCTTGAATCCTTGAAATCAGTTAAATCTTTGTGAAATCTTTTGAATTATTCTCAAATGTTTTGAAACTTTTTGAAATCATTTTAAATCTTTGGAATGCTTTTAATTCTTTGAAATCTGGTGCACCGTACTCTCTTTCGAATCTTTGAAATCCTTTAAATGTTTTGAAAAATTGTAAATCTTTGTGAAATTGTTCCGAAATCTTTGAAATCTGGTGTTTACGCCTTTTTTCAATGTTTGAAATCCGTGAAATCTTTGTGAAATGTTGAAAATCCTTTCAAATATTCTGTAACCTTTTGAAATCTGGTATACACTAAAAAATCCAGTAGTCAACCCCTCAAAAAATTCGTTGTATAGCCCTGGCTAATTCTAATCCTGAAACTAAATTAACATCGAAATTTTCAACTGATAATTTGCAAAATTTGTAAGTTGAATATCACAAAAAAGTGTAAACTTGAACAGTCTATATTAGCGGAAAAGAAATGAAAAACTTATAGAATTATTTACAAAATTACGGTCTGTTCATTGCAAACTATAAAATAATTGGTATAGTCTACAAAAAGTGCCATGAAATATTTTTATTTATTCTGTAATGAACAAAAGCCAAATTTATACCTTGATAAATGAAAAACTTTTCAGTAGCAAGATTTCTTCTAAACGAGATGTGTCTTTCATAATAGACTAGAATATGTTAAAACGACTGTTTTAAAAGCAAAAAATTCAAATTCAAGGTTCTCGTAAAAAATTCAAGAAGATTTCCAGGTTTTGAACGTTTAGAAAAAATTCAAGGAGAATACCAGGTCGCTGGACACCCTGACAAACTCATAAAGTGCGTGGCGAGGTGCACTGTGACAATTTGCCATTGACACCTTTTTCCATGACGTCATTCGAGGCTTATCATAAATGACGTCAACATTTTTCATGCTTTTCCTATACCTTTACGTGGCAATATTCTTATGGAAAAGAAAGGTCTTATTACCGCCCTTGTCGAGGAAAATGCAAATATCCTCTTATGAAATTCATAAATATTACTGAACTGCGATACTTTTTGCACATATAACTTCATCTAGATAACACCACTGATAACACTGATATTAAAACTGCAACCATATTCGTAAAACAATATTCTTTCAATCAAATTTCTTTTTTTAGGTTTTCCCTACATTTGTAGGTTATGTGTAAGCAATTTGTTTAGTGCGTTTACTCACTTGTCGCACTTTTAAGAAAGGTCCTTGAAGAAGATTGCAGAGGAAATTATTAACTCTCTTCTTACATGGAAATGTCCAAAACTGCAGTTGAAATTATTCACGAAACCCAAGAACCACCGCCACGGTAGTTAGGTCAGAACTCCCTCGTCCGATTCATCCTTGGATTGCCGAAATCGAATCAATCAAATTTTCAAGGGATTTTCCAAGTGACGAAATTTGAGGAAATCATTTTTGGAATCAGTGCTTTGGAAATACCTCGTGATGATACCATACGTACGTGACTCAATGATAAAAACACTCTTGCACATGCGCGATTCGATTTTCTATCACTTTTCCCGATTTCCAGCTTTTCACTTTACACTTTTTATACAACATACGTTCGGCTGTCATTTTCGGATAACACAAAGTGTTCAGGAATTTTGCAAGAATTTAGCTTAAATTGTTTGAACATAACCTCAAATTATGTTTTTCATGTATAATTCCTCTAATTCGCGGGGCTTTTGAATGTCCTAGGAGTTAAAGTATAATTAATTTAGAACACTTTGGATGTTCAAAAGTGAATTTCGAGTTTTTTGAAAAAACAGGCGAGAGAAATTTTTATTTAATAATTTAATAATTATAAACTAAAGGAGAGCGTCTTTCAACACGACCCAACATTATCAGTCGAAGTGATATCGAGGAGTGGTACCCAGTGGCACCCATCGGTATACATACCTTCGTGGATGCGTTCGTGGGTATGCAGATTACATTATCAGTATGTCCTCAATTTGTTGTAAACAATAGAGGCAGTTCAAACCAGTTTAAAGGCAAGGACGTAATTGTAGTTTCTGGCCCCCTGCACCACAATAACCAAAATAGATGAATTTTTATACAAGAAGAATTAATAATTGTCTACAAAAAACGATGCATTTTCAACCACACAGTTCAATTTTCAACTAAAAAGGGACATTTTTCAAGCAACACAAAAAACGAATTTTCAACTTAATTGTTAAATTTTCAACTAAAAAAAAAATTTCAATCAAAAATGGAAAAGTTAAATTTTCAGTATACAAATAAATTTCAATAAAAAAAAAGTTTCTACCAAATAATTTTCTACTAAAAAGACAAAATTTTAATTAAAAAAATTAATTTGCAACATAAAAAAATGTTTAACAAAAAAGTTACATTTTCAAATAAAAATGGTATAGTTGAAAAAATTAATTTTAAAACCAAATTTTTTTCAACAAAATCAACTAAATTGTTAAATTTTCAACTACCGAAACAAATTTTCAACAAAAAAAAATTAACCAAAAACGGAAAAGATAAATTTTAAGATAAAAAATTAATTTTTCAACAAAACAGTTCAATTTTAAACAAAAAAAAAGGAATTTTCAACTAAAAAGATAAATTTTTAACCAAAAATGGAACCGTTAAATGTTCAGTTAAAAACATTAATTTTCAACCAAACAAAATCGAATTCTCAACAAAATAGTTAAATTATCAACTAAAAATGTAAAATTTTCAAATAACAAAAAAACGAATTTTCAACTGAATTGTTAAATTGTCAACTACAGAAAGAAATTTGCAACTGCAAAAAACTAAATTTCTAACCAAAAATGGAAAAGTTAAATTTTCAACAACAACATTAATTTTTCAACAAAATAGTTCAATTTTCAACGAAAAAGATGAATTTTCAACTAAAGAGATCAATTTTAACCCAGAAATAAACCCCGTATACAAATAAATTTCAATAAAAAAAAAGTTTCTACCAAATAATTTTCTGCCAAAGACGAATTTTTAATTCAAAAAATTAATTTGTAACAAAAAAAAGAATGTTCAACAAAAACGTTAAATTTTCAAACAAAAATGGTATAATAAATTTAAATTAAAAATTCAAAGATTTTTCGGGTTTCAATC
>CAKNYM010024977.1:0-17535 GCA_932195095.1 Andricus curvator
CAAACAATAAAGTAGCCTCGGACTGGACTGAAACTTTGATTGACTAAATGCATACACACGGTAAACGTAAAGTTTGAGTTTCAGGCGATGAATGGAGACTGGGTGTTTGGAATGCTAGAGGAGTGAATGATCTTAAAGTAAGAGAACTACGAGAAACTATGCATGCTAGGAAACTAGATATTTTATGTGTACCTGAGACGAAGAAAAAGGGGTGCGAAAGTAGAAACATGGAAAATGAGGTGTTGAAAGGCGGTTTTGAAATATGGTCAGGAGCAAGTAGTGAATCACATGGTAGTCAGGGGGTCGGTTTAATAATGAATTAAAAAGCAAGACAGCATCTCAATGATCATGATTTTGTATCACCCAGATTGCTGTGGGCTAGAATGAAGGTAGAAAGCAGAAGATGGGTCGGCGTCCAACGTCAGGATACAGATGCAGAAAGGGTGCTAGGTAAGTTTGGGGATCCAAGAAAAAATTATAACGGGGAAAAATTAGTTAGCTTATGGGTAGAAAAGGGCCTATTTATTACAAATACTTGGTTTCGACATAAAATAAAATAAAAAAATAAAAAACACGTACACGTGGTGTTAAGGAAAAAACCGCAGTATAATTGACTTTGTTATTGCGGATGAAAGACTAGGAGAACTAATTAAAGATACAAGTGTCACGAGGAGTTCCGAATGCAATACTGATCATTACCTTTTAGTCTTCAAAATAAACTTAGGGCGGGGCTGGAGAAGGAAGAAAACAAAAAATACGGAAGAAACGCGAATAAAGATCGGAAATTTACAGAAACCGGAAGTGCGAATAGATTTTCAAAATAAGATGAACGAACGCATAGATGAGGCAACTTGGGAGGCGCTTAGAAGCAAAAAAGATATAGAGGGCGCGTGGACTTTGCTACGGGATATCATTGTTGAAACTGCGATTGAATTGTGTGGTATGGCAGTGGTAGGAAGAAAGTCTGGTAATTCATGGTGGAATGATGAGATTCAGGCAGCCCAGCAAGAAAAGAAAAAAGCGCACGAGAGAACGTTGAACGTCACAGGTCTTGCCAATGAGGAGAGAAATAGGCTCAAAAATTATGACAGACACAAAAATAGGAATGTTGAACGACTAGTCATGGAAAGTAGAGATAAAATCAGAACAGAAGAAGAGAAGAAAATACAAAACGGCTTTAAAGGAACTATGAAACTATTATTTAAAACGATGGGGGGAAGTAAAAGAACAGAGTTTGTCAGCATGAGAAATAGCAAAGGTGAAATGCTACATAAATAAAAAATTCAGTTATTAATATGACATTTTTGTGAGTAATGAATTGAAATATTTAGTTTGGACAATCAATAATAATATAACTAATTATTTGTAACGATGGTACATGTTCTTATATTAATAAACCCTTGTTATGTGAAAACTACCCCTCAAAAACTTTTCATGTTTTGTTTAGCAGGCGATTTTAATGTATAACAGAACTGTTTAAAGAATTTTTATTTAGGTTCAGGGACGTACATATTTCCATTGAAAATTGTACACACATACACGTACCCTTTCGCATATCGTCCCTCTAACCCTTATTGCTCAAGGCTTTCGACTTACAATATATCTTCTACGAAATAAAAAATAAATAGAAAAAACAAACGAAATATTGCCTTCAGAATTTGTGTGAGACACAACTTATTATTTAGACCTTCAAATGAATAATTGTCAATTAGTTTGTTTTTACGTATGTCATACGGTCTCATTCAGATACTAATAACGACAATATTAAAATTGGATCATTTTTTAATAATAAGATAAATTATCGTTTTTATTATCTAAATGAGGCCGTATGACATACGTAAAAACAACCTAATTGACAAAATATTGACTGTTTACAAGTAGGGTGTCTGATATGATAAAAATATTATCATTTTGGCATTTCAGATAAAACTCTACGAATAGAAAATTATCAGGAATGTATATAAGCCATTATCAGGCATGTATATAAAGCGAAAGAAAAGAACATTTGTTCAGTCACATTTGCTTCTTTTTCTATTGTGCGAAGTATCACTAATAAAATGAGAATCAATCCATTAAATATAATATCGTTATTGACAATAACGTTCAATAAGGAAAAACTTGGCATTCAGCCTTCAGAAGTAACACCTGAGGAGGTACATCTACACGATGTAATAGAGGATATTATAATGAAAAATGTGTTTGACTCCTCATTTATTATTGAAAATTCAGTTGACTTACAATTTGCTCATGAGGATAGTCAAATTGACATACAACCGATTGAAGATGAAGAACAAGAAGAAGAAAAGGATTATGGTGAAGTTTTTAGTTGTTTATATCAAGAGGAGAGAGTTAATTTCGACTATAAAAAAGAAGCTGTTGACTTTTGGAATTCTGGAAAGAAAAAACGGTTATCTTTTACAACCGTTCATCAAAGATTCAAGAAGCTTCGTTCAGAGCGACAATTAAGAAGATGGCAAGAACAAGTCAACAGTGGTGGTGACCGAGAAGATAAGCTATACAGCGTTGCAAAATACTCTTTCGACAATTTGAAGGAGGCTATTGATTCAAAGGTGACAGTTCACGATATAGATCTTCGAAGATGGGCTTTACAAAAGAAGCATGAATTGGACATGCCATGGTTTAAAGCATCACGTTGGTGGGTATGGAAATTCAAGAAAATGCATAACGTTGTTTGGCGAAAAATCACAAAATTTATATCTATATCATCTTTACATGACACTAGAGATACAGAACAAGAATGTGATGTTTATAAGAACAATGTAAAATCAGAAATTCTGAGGTATGGGGAAAGCAAAATTTTCAATTCCGATCAAAGTGGCTTTAATTTAGAATTACACAGTGGAAGAACTTTGAGCTTTAAAGGAACAAAAACTGTGGAAAATGTTGTTCAATCGGTTTCCTCCACCACGCATAGCTATCCGATTCAGCCAACCATATCTGCCGATGGAAGATTACTTTCACCCCTTTTTGTAGTTTTAAAGGAACCATCCGGAGATTCCAAATAAGACTGATAATTCTTAATAGAATTAATTATCAAAACTAGATGTTTGCAGCAACAAAGTCCAAAATCTTAAACTATGTGTCATATGGCGAAGCATCCTATAGGGGTAGATTTTTTGAATTATCATACTCTAGGGGGTAAGTATTTTCAAAAATCTAGATAATATTATAATATAGAATCAAATAGAACAATTTTGTGCAAAAACAAGAAAGAAAAAACAATGATACCCTAAATATGAACGATTGCCCAAAAAATTAATTTTTTTTGTATAGTCTGGGATCCTCTTTTCACCTGAAAAGTTACAAAAAAATCGGCGTCGGACACCAACCTAACCCCTCTTGTTAGAATCAGTCCGCTGATTCTTTCTAGTCGAGATTTCACAGTGAAGAGTTCGACCCAGCTCCACCAGACCACCGCCGCATAGGTTAGCCTGGGTCGCTAGATCGCTGTGTATATCCACATAAGTGTCTCCGGTTTCAAGCCCTAGCTTTTCCCTATGGCTCTGCTACACAGCCGCCGTTTCGGGCACAGTTGGGCCGCAGGCGACTTTGTTTGCCTCTAAATGTCGTCCCCTTTTTTCCAAACCTTGAAAAGCCCGAGAAATGCGCCTTGATTAGGTGAGCCAATGTATCCCCGTCCGACTCTGAGTACCCTTGCCGGACAATTTCAAAGTGCCGAGAATAGCGTCCGGATTTCGAGAAAGCAGCTTAACCAGTCTAGCTCCCTCAGCTACCTTTTCGATGTCTGTGCATCCATCCATCCCTCATCGCTGTGAATGAGGTTCATAGTTCCTTCGTTTTGCCAGTACTGGCACGTCTGAACCTCAATCTGGTTTCCCTGCGAAACTCTTCGAGTTTCCCATTCCACCAGTGTATCTCCTCAGCCTTTCGGACTCTCGTAGATCGACAATTACTTTCATAAGTAGCTTTGATGGCTTCCATGCAAATTTTGCCTGCCATCTCCAGGATATTCACGTTTCGAATTGACCTGCACGGAGAGAAATCTGTTGCGAGTATCGCATCGGACGCTATTGCTCTTGTCGCAAGCGAGTGTTCGATGCAGATAATGTAAAAGAAGATTGCAATCATCGGTCGGTAACCGTGCTGCCTTAGTACCAAAGTGTCCAATGCGAAAAGGGCATGCGCACTGACGCGCTGAACGCACCAATACTTCCATGCTGAAAACGCACGGAGTAGTCGGTGCGAAAATAGTACGGGTCCCGAGCGATCTTAAGATTTTCGGACTGCGCATGCTTGCGGCCACCATAGGCAACAAGTAGAAGCGTTCAGTGTTGTTGTTTGTGGTTGATTCTCGTGGACGGACGATTATGGTCAGTGAATTTGTGTTATTGTGAAAGCAAGTGAAAATTATCAACTGTTGCTTGTATGACATCTCAATAATAAGGTAGGAGTTCATACAGGTTATAGATTTTTAGTTTTATACAATTGGAAACATAAGCTTTAAATTCCTTGTGTTTAAAATTCTGTACGTTCTCAAATGAACGAAATGATATTTTTCTTAATCCAATTCGTCTTATTTTTAACCATTGTTTGAAATAAAGATTGAGAGCTTTACAAAAATTATATAATTTCAGGATAAATGTGTATATCAGTATTTAACACAGAATTTCAATCTTAAAAAGTAATTCAAATTTCAACAAAATTTCATTCATATGAATTGTTTCAAGTGAAGGCACTATTTCTAATTTACTTGTGTGCTTTGTATAATCTCACAAATTAATATTCTGTTATCTGAGAGATTTATGTTGTGAATAACTATATCCAGTAATGGCATCATTCAAAATTCACCTGCACTTATATTTCTCCTTGCTTGAATAATATTTATGGTCTTTTATTTACGGTGTTTGCATACCCAGTGGGCAAACGATATTAGAAACGTTTTTGAAACTTTCGAAAAACGGTCCCTATGTGTCTGATGTCCGAAATACTTTTCCAGAACGTCCTTAAAAAGTTTTTACGACATCGGATATAGGGACCGTTCTTGGAACATTTGAGAAACGATCATAATATCGTTTGCCCACTGGGTAACTTATAACTTGTTCCTGTTTTCTCATCTGATGTACTTTAACTGTGAATATTGAATGAAAATAATATATGAAAGAATATATATGTATGTATAATAATTTTTCTCTATTCAAAAATTATTTTTTCAAGTCTTAAAAAGCATGATTTTCTTGCTTGATGTATTAATTAGATTCTGGATATTTCCAATTCATGTATCATAGGGCAATTATTATAATATTTATTATTTATTTTTATTTTCTTCAAAATTTTTCTCGGGTGAACCCGGTTTTTCTTTTCTTCTTTTTTTTCTTCTTCTTTTTTCTTTCTTTTTATTATTATTATTACTACTACTATTCTAATTATACCTTAATGCAATAACATACAAATTGGTTTTAAACTTTCCATTTCTTTCGTAGCAGGTTACCCGCTTTCCATTGGTGATGGAATCCCCGAGTACATCCCAATTATTTTCAGCAATGAGTTGATTGCTTCACGATTCCCTGACGCACTTCTTGATGATACCAACAGTTGTTGGTCTACATATACTCAAAGACCCACAAATTGTCTTTTGATTGATAACAATTCAAATTCATTGGTATCAGGGAAGTCTCAAAATAGTACTCTCAGCATTAATGAAAATGAGGTATCAACAGAAATTAGATGTCAAGGTAAACAAAAATGATTTCAATTGATTGAATCCACAAAAGCATTATATGTACAATGATTTTGACCATTTTGTTTATAAAGGCATTCAAGATCCGAGACAGTCTAATTACATCTATCAAATTCTAAAGAGTAGTTACAAAAAAAAGAACTTATTTTTCAAAAAACAAAGTTGCGAAACTTGTAATAAACCACAAATTCTATCGCACAAACTTCTACCAGTAATTTTCTATTTTTTAATATAATGCGAGTAGTACATGCTCATTAGTGTCCTGAAAAAATTTTTGTTTTGTTTGGAATGCAACACTCAAACATTGGTTTTCTTATTTTACAGTATATCCCCAAATCGATTGGATGAACTAGCTGTTGAGACGTCAAAACTGTTTCCTCTTTATTTAAAAGAAAGCTTTTACACAAAAGCTACACAAAGTAAAAGTGCTGCAGGTACTTTCCAGACGTATTACGGCAAGCAGCGCGAAAAGGAGATAGCGATTGGACGTTTAAAAATTTCCACAGTGGGAAAAAGAAAGAGGGTAACTTTCATCCCAAGAAGTTGATGTTGATTCATATTTATATTTTATAGAAACTAAAGAATCTGAAGAGTTTAAAGATTTACAAACACCAGTGAATATAATTGTTGAAGATTATAAGAAAAAATGGTGTAGCAGCGCGTTTGAAGAAAGACTGCAGTTTTATAAGAAATCGGAATTTTCTATAATATGGGAAAAATTCGTGAACCTTACTATACCTCTGGGATATACTCTGGTACAAAAATTTACTACGCATATGTGCATATATAGGACGTTTTACTTTGCCTTTTCGAAAACAAGTGAAATGTAATTTGTGAAATTAAAATTTTTCAAGAAAATACTTTTTCTTCCAGGTACAGGCAGACTTTGCAGCATTTTTTAAGAAACCTGCAGATCTTTTTCAGAAGAATTGGCCCGTTTTATCGAAAAAAATAATAAAATTGGCAAAAAAGAAGAAAGCAGCCGATGTCAATATTAAAGAAATTTTAAATGACAACAAGCAAATTAAAGATGAAGGTTTGTATAACATCAAAGATGAAAAATACGTATCATACTGTAAGAAAATTGACATCTTCTTGAAGTTTTTGTATATTTAATGTATAATCTTGATTTAGTTTTTAAAGTATGAGAAATTTGCAGAATAGAAAAATATGAATTTGAATTATTAAACTTCGTATTTTTACAATGTTTCAGCACACAAGCAAACACTAGCTTTGATTTTACTACCATTCCTCTCCAAAAGAGTAACAAAACATACTATTCGTTCGAAGAATAAGACTGCGTGGGTTCCAGAGAAAACCGATGTTTCGAAAACGTTCGTCTTGCACATTAAGGTATATTTCAGTTCAATACTCATTAATGGTCCAACCAACGAATTCGGTTATGAACCGACTTTTTTCATTTTAAGTCAGAAATATTTATAAGTTAATTTTTTTCATATTCATATGCAACATGTATACATTTATAGGAGACTGAGAATTTCAAAGATTCTTTACAAGATGCCCATAAACAATTAGTGGATTCCCACAATAACCATAAAATTAGAGTGCAGCCCTTCGTCGTTATAAATAGTCCTTCCCTCGACGATATCAAATCAGCCTACGTGATACTTGATGAACAAGTGTACCAAGTAGCTACAAGCGTTACTGCTCTGGATCTCTGCTTCAAGTGCAGTAAAATATTTCGAGACTCATTCGCAATTACATGCAATCACGTTTGGCAATTTTTGGAGAAAGAGGTTTACGAAAGTGAAGTGGAAAATTTGTATGGCGTTTTTGTGACTGTCATTGAACATTTGCGAAAATCTTAGTTATTTAATTATTGGTTAGTTATTATGGAATATTTGTCAAAAAACATGGATTTCCGAAATAAGTTCGCTCAAATGGAAAATATAACCAAAGAAAAAATGGATAAAGAGATGATGAAGTTTACTCTTTCACTCTATAATAATCCTTTGCTTTCACGGAAAGCTGTCGACGAAGTAATCGAAACTTTCGATAACTTCTTTTCTGAACTGCTCCTTCCATTCATACAAGACCAAATGGAGAATGAATTAAAACCTAAGACCGACGAGACTTCTTATTACAAAGCTCGATTCATCTTGGAAAATAATAAACATATTTTCAAGAAATTTTCTACGGAACATTTGCGATTGAAAATGTATGAAGAAGAGAGCGTATATGTGCCTCCTGAAATTTTCGAGGTTGGAGAAGAGCCTGTTTATACAATCAAAGATAAGGAAAATGTTGTAGTCCAAGAAAAAAAAGTGTACGGTGTTCACGTCCCCCTGAAAAAGACGCTAGAAGCATTTTTCAAAATTCCAGGAATATTTAAAAAAATTCAACAATATGCCGAAAAATTGTACGCAGCTAAATATTTTTTATCTAATTTCATACAGGGAGATCTGTGGTTAAAAAAATACCTTCCAAAAAATGAAGGAAAAATTGTTTTTCCTTTCACTATTTTCTTTGATGACTTTGAGGTACGAAACACATTAGGCAGCCATGCTGGTGAACAAAAATTTGGAGGATTGTACGGCTCACTTCCATGCCTGCCTCCCTATTTAGTCGCGAAATTTCAAAATATTTTTCTTTTGACTCTTTGTCATTCGAAAGATATGAAAAAATTCGGGAACGGAAAAATATTTGAGAAAAGTATTAATGATTTGAATATTTTATCCAACGAAGGCCTAGTCGTGACTGTGGATGGATACAGTGAAAAAGTTTATTTTGAATGCGTTTTAATACTGGGAGATAACTTGGGTCTTAATAGCACATGCGGTTTCTCAGAAAGCGTCAACATGACTCGTTACTGTAGAATTTGCAGCGCTACTTCTGAACAATGTGTACAGATGTTTGTTGAAAACGAGAGGCTGGTGAGATCGGTTCAATCGTACGAAAATGATTTATTGAAAAATAATTTTGCTACAGCAGGCACAAAAGAAAGATGCGTTTCCAACAAGTTAAATAATTTCCACATCGCAGAAAATATCTCTCTCGATCAGCCCCACGATTTTTCAAAAGGAGTGTGGTGGGCCCACATTGGTAGTAAATATCCACCTAGAAACACTACCCGAATCGGGTAGTGAGGCAATGAACTTTCGAGTTCGAACTGCTAATCAATGTATGTATGTATATTACCTCACTCAATAGGCGCAGTACTGGAGAAATTAATTAATGAGAAGATACTGTCGTTGGATGTTAAAAACTGCAGAATTGAAACTTTTCCTTTAACGGAAAGTGAAAAATCCAACAAACCACGACCATTGTATTTCACTCAATCCAAGAAAGGCGGTGCAAAATTAAAACTGAAACAATCAGCTTCAGAAATGCTCTGTCTCTCAAGATATTTGGGTTTGATGATTGGAGACTTAATTCCAGCAAATAATGAGTACTGGAAACTGTATCGGTGTCTTCGGAAAATACTTAGCGTTATCACATCACCAAAGCTAAGTAGAGGTGAAATACATCATTTGAAAGAACTCATTCAAAAACATCACTTTATGTACACAACACTTTTTGGTCCATTGAAACCAAAAATGCATTTTGCTCTTCACTATGTTAGAGCCATGTTACTTAATGGGCCAATAATCCACTTCTGCAGCCTAATGTTCGAAAGAAAGAACAAAAAATTGAAAGAAATAGCTCTGGGAACCACATGCAATATGAACTTGCCGTACACAGTCGCCGTTCGTCATCAACAGTGTTACATAAAGGAATCTTGTCAAAATGTAATGCAGGAAGTTTCTCTTGGACGAGTTAAAAATAACAATGCTCTACTAGATATGAAAAAACTGATTCCAAACATCTCAGAAAAAAGTGCTGTGATTACTTTGAAATCTATAGAAATTCTTGGAAAAAAATTTCCTGTGGGAACTATTTTTGTAACGCGAATTACCGAAGAGAATCCTCAGTTTGGAATTGTTCTAGAAATATTTCACTGCGATAGTGTTTATATTCAAGTAAAAGAATTCGAAACGCTTTATTTTGATCACTATTACCATTCATATGTTGTTAACTCTAATGTTGATAAGCCAAACTTATTAATTAATATCGAATTGATACCTAAGCTACCGCCTTGTTTGTATTTGAAAAAAAAATGAGAAAGAGTATGTTGTAAAATGTTGTTAAATTGTTCTTATATAAAAAGTACCATATACGCACACAATTCTATTGAAACAAGTTTTTCCTCATTTCATCTTTTTCCCAGTCCTCATAAAAATAAATAATTGCCATCATACATCAAAATACTATGATTTATTATTATTATAAATTATTCATATTGCCAATTTTCTAAGACTTCAAACCATATAGTGATTAGGTGTTAAAATATAAGTTATCCTTTCCATTACTTGGATTTTTTCGCCTATGGAATATATATTTTTCTCTTATTTATATTTTTATATATTATTTATATTTCTAGATTAAATAACCAACTTTCCGCATAGTACGTTCCCATGCAATACTCGCAACAGATTTCTCTCCGTGTGGGAACCTTTAAGAGTGCACATCTTAGTTCCATGGAAAACTGATCCCAGTCCGTTCTTCTTGGATTCCTGACCCATTTAGGGCCAGCGGGTACAATGGATTCCAGAACAAACTCTATCTGTAAGAGATCTGAGAGAGTGGGTTCATCTGAAACTCTCCACTTCTTGATATTTTCTCTAAAACTACTGGTACAGAGAGTAACGTCAATGACTTCATCCCTGACCGTGCTACGGAACGTCGGGGTGTTTCCCGTAATAATGATATCTAAACCAGTGGTGATTAGGTATTTCAGTAGGTCATTACCTCTTGAGTTGACATACATGCTGCCCCATAAAGTATGGTGGGAATTAGTATCGCATCCCAGAAAAAAAGGAATTCCCCGTACCTTGCAATATTCCAGCAGTGTACGTACCTCCACTGGTGAATTGGTATCGCTGTCATAAGGAAAATAAGCCGATCCCAAAACAAGCCTGACTATTCCTTTGAGATCCGTGGCTATCACCCTCAGGTCTCTCGAAGATAGTTCAAGCAGCGGGACAGCGTTAACTTTGTTCGCCAGTATGCAGGCCCTTGGTTTGGCCGCCTTGGAGTCCCTGTAACAAGAAAGACCAGCCTCCCCTAATCCCCTTATGGCATCTCGAACTAACCAAGATTCTTGGATTAGCGAGATATCTGTGTGCCTCGCAATCATGCCCCTCTGCAAAACTGGAGAGGCGCCTTTGCCATGATGCAAGTTAATTTGGGTAATGGTTAGACCAGGAGTAGTCATTCAGGTCTGTTGCCGATCTTCCTGTGTCCCAACAGGCTCCTCCTGTCCTTAGCCGGCAACCCCAAAATTGACCTGTCCAAAGTGATAGAAGGGCCTGTTGTTGAGGGATGCGAAAACCCTCGTCTGGGACTCAGTAATCTGCACAAGTAGGAGATGCCTGGTGCTTCCTACTGTGTCCTTTCCCTGAGGCCTATCGTGCCTGACGATTCGCCAGGACACTGTCTTAAATGAGGGGCTGAATTTCTCCAATCGCCGGAGTACTTCAGACGGGTCTTCCAGTTCACCAGGAAACCACGCCCTAGCCCTCACCATCTTCTGGGGCAACTCAACCCCACCCACCTTAAGAGATGTATCTTTCCACCATTTTCGTCTCCACCACTGCTTTGAGTAGCCAAGCTTTAAACGCTAGGTCGGCTGCCACAAATAAGAAGACCACTCCCCTGCAGAAGGAGGTCACGAATTTTGGTTATTGATCTGGGGACACGCTTTCAAGCGCCCTCCAGGTAGCCTCCCTGAATATTTCGTACTGCTCTATAGTGAACATCGAGGCCGGGTAGTTGATGTCGGTCACCACCATCATCAGGAGGTTAGTCCCCTGAGCGGCCGTCAGTCCAGCTCGCGACGACTCTCTGTTCGTCGACTGCTGGGCCGCCTTGTGTCTCTTCAAAGGCTTAGCCATCCCCGATGTCGGCCCTGTAGCTGCCGACGTTCCAGCTCCCGCAGCTGCTCTACTAGCCTGCGACGCTTGCTACTTCAGTCTCCTTTTCAGGGAACCGTTGATTTGTTTCTTCTTTCTGGGGGACCGATTGGCCTCTCCCATTACCATAGCCTCGTTCAGAGGGACCTTCCATCCCTCAGCTCTCGAGGGAGCTGGGCGCACAGCCGCCACCTGAATTTGGCTTGCCGGAGAGACAGATGGGGAGGAAAGGGTGATGTTAGACCTGTTAAGGCCCAACCGCTCTCCCCCCTCCGCCACCTCCCTTCCTCCTCCTTTTCCATTTTTAGTGTTGTGCGTGTTCATTTTCATCCCACGAGAAGCTAGGGAAATAAAAGGTCATACAAATATTATCTAAGAATTTTGAAAAATTCATAAAATAAAATATAACATAAAGAAAATAAAGTACATAAAGAGACAACATTTCGCTGAAATGCCTTGAAAATTATCAAAGCAGTTAAAAAAATGGTACGTTCTCTCTCAATCGAGAGAGAGGAGGAAAAACTTTTGTGATTGTGATTCTTTGTTCAGTAATTTTAACTCGATTCACCTACTATTGACCATTTTGAGTAAAATTCACAAAACCGTATTTTTTTTCAAGGAAAACGGTCAAATTTCTTCATGAATTGAAATTGAATTTTTTAAACTGAATAAAAAAAAATTTTCAATTAAAAAAAAATTCAATTAAAAAGAAAGATGTTGTACAAAATTGTATTAAGACCTAATTAACGTCTTAATAGACTGCGAAACCCTTTTTTGTAAGCGACGGTTGGCCATACGTTGAATTTTCTATGTTTCAACAGAACCTTCGATGGTTAAGATGAGAACATAATATGGTCAGAAAATGAAATTTATGATTCCTTAAAAAACATTTTTTGCGAATAAAACAAAAATGACCAGTTTTAGCAGAAAATGGTCTGAAGTAAATTTGTAGATCTTGTTGAGATAAATGTGTTTCGTTCTTATGGGTTCGTTTCACACAATACAACTGATACTAAGATGAGAGGGATTGGCGTCAATAATAAAATTTGTTTGCACTAAATAATGAATGTTTATTCAAAAAAACAATACAGCCGGAGTTGTCGAGTGCGTTTGATCGGAAGTAGATTTCAACTACTGTGACTGACAAAGGATGAATACTGGACATGACTGACCAAACTTTACACTGTTGTGGATGAATCAGTGAAGAAAATACAGAAAACCGTCAAATGTTACAATGCCGAATCTGGACCTGCGACAAAGCCTTACGGACCGTCGTCGGACTCAAACTTATGAAATATGCTACCGCAATATACTTTGATATTTCAAACGTGACTAACTGCCGCCTTCAAGCTTTACAGAAAACCAATTTGAAAGTGAAAGCTGCCTAAAATTTGAAAGGTCAAAATTCTGTACGATGCAATTTTTCGACAACTACAGGAAATACTATTTTAAAAATGGAAGACACTGAAGTGACAGAAACATTGAAGGATAGGAAGATGGTCGTGGTAGAGGGAAAGACGTCTGCTGAATTGGTCATCTCCAGGCGACGTCGCTATTGCTCCCAAAAGAACTAACCGGTTGGCGATTCTCAGTGAGACAGAAGAAGCAAGGCTTTGCAGGTGTCAAGCGCTGGTAGCTGGAAGCAAGTATCCATGGTTCTCGGTATGAGGTCGCAGACTGAATGGATCTGTGGCTGAAACACGCAACCTTCATGCGGACAAACTTGGGGACCGCGCTGCAGCTCAGTCTGGTGGGGCAGGTTGTACCTCATTGGTTCCCGAGTCGATGGAGGGTGATGGCTTTGCGTGGCTTTCCCTACTTCGTGGGGATTTTTGTGGCCAACGCTCTGATTAGAACTTTCCTTGATCTGCTCTCCTACATGCTGTGCCCGACACTTGCTCTCGCCTTGCTTCACGTCTATCGTTATGACGCAAGTAATATGAAATTATAATAAGAACAATATGAACGTATTGAGAAATAATCATTAAAACGTAATTTCTATAAGATTATGATTCGTAATATAGAGCAATAAAATTGATATGATATAAAACAAATTTCAATTCTAAAAGTCGTACTTATTATAATGCTTAGACTTTGTAGTTTAATATATGAATATATATTAAATCACAATGCAGTGCAATAATAATAATAATAATGGCTTATAACCTACATTTATGCCGAAAATAAACATGGTAATTCATATTAATAGTTAACTTAAAAACCTCGGACTATTAACGACTTAAAATATAATTTGAATTGTTGAGCCAAACCTGCCTCATTAAACATCCTTATTCAATTTCATTAATTCAAGGAAGGAAAATTCTCAGAGATATTGATCAGGTTACCAATATATTACGAGAAAATCATGATAAAATATAAAGTAACAGAAAAAAAGTAATGCAAATATAGAAAAATTAGACCATTGAAAAAAATATTGGCGTCGATGAAGGCAAGCTTAGCTCATGGAAAACTCCATGGGTACTCGTGAGTCATTCAACATCTGCGTACGCCTTGACACAGAAAAAACAGAAAGTGATAACTGAAGAGCGTTGCAGGGTGAAATGCTGGAGGTAATCTCGGCATGCAAGAAACTGAAGATCGGCAAGGGTGAAATTAAAGATCACTGTTTGATTTTAACTCTACCGATTTTCATTTTTTTTTTGTATGGCGAGATTACCCCCAGAATTTTTAACTGAAACTATTTTTGCCTTTTGTTTTTTTCTGTGAACTATCGAGTACCCAGGTACATTGCAGAACAATAGCAGTGGACAGGCCAGGTTCGTTGAGGCAAAAATTGAGAAAAAAAATGGAGGGTTCTCAAAACTTTCTAATCACTGAGAAGAAACTGATGAAACCCATCAGCACGATACATTCCAATAGGCGTCTTATATGACCTCACGAAATCATTTTTTTCGGTTGTGAATTTTGGAGGAAAACATCTGAAACATCCTGCTGAAGCTGTAAGAAAAATATATTTATTAATTAATTCAAAGATTTAAAAAATTACGTATAGGTAAAATTTGATACAAGGCTGCTCAACATTAACATGTGCCTCTATAGTCCAAGCATCTGCTAGTTTTTGTATCGTTTCAACTATAGGAAGAGTGCGTTTTTTGTTGTTGCTAAAACGGTTTATTTAGTGGTCCCGATGCAAATTTCCAATTTGATAGAAATGCGTCTACGCGTCACAGAAATTTGTTTGAAAAAAGTTGAATGAATCATATTCGCCTAGATTGGCCCTTTTGATTGCATCATAGAGCAAAATGTCAGGCAAAAAACTCAAAAGGGAAAAAAATCTGAGAAAATTATGAAAAAATACAACCTTTTATTTTTGATAGGTAGCCACGTTAACTTTTGAACGATTTGTTAAATCAAATTAGCCGAGGGTCCCATATTGAATATCAAAACGATTAATAACTAGACTATTTAAACAAACAAACAAAGTTGAAGTATTTAGAGCTTTCACATATTTGTTTAAAAATTCACTATTTTTGTTGAAGCGTCGTCTTTTTTCGTAGAAAATTCAACGATTTGATTAAAAATTTATGTATTTGTTCGAAAAATTGTCTTGTTTGGTAACATATTAATCTTCTGGATTGAAAATCCAAATAAGCGTTTAAAAATGTATGTATTTTGTTGAAAATTCATCTTTTGGTAATAAAATTAATGTTCTCGCTGAAAAATTCAACTATTTTGTTAAAAATATATGCATTTTGTTGAAGATTCGTGATTTTTGGTGGAAAATTAAACTATTTGAATAAACATTTATGCATTTTGTTGAGAATTCGTCTATTTGGTAAAAAAAAAATCTTCTTGGTTAAAAATTAAACTATTGGATAAGAAATTTATGTAGTACTTTGTTGGAAATTCGTCCTTTTTGGTAGAAAACTAATCCTATTGATTGAAAATTCAACTATTTGGATAAAAATTGATGTATTTTGTTGTACATTCATATTTTTTGGTGGAAAATTCAACTATTTGGTGAATAACTGGTATAGTTTGTTGACAATTCGTCTTTTTGAGTAGAAAATTAATCTTATTTGTTGAAAATTCATCTTTTTTTTTGAAAATTCATCTTTTTTTTTGAAAATTCAAATATTGGTTTAAAACTTTATGTATTTTGATGAAGATTCGTCTTTTTTGGTATAAAATTAGTCTTCTTTGTTAAAATATAGTCTTTTTGTTTGTAAATTCAACTATTTGGCTAAAAATGTATGTATTCTGTTGAAAATTCGTCTTTTTTGGTAGAAAATTCAACTATTTAAATAAAAATGTATGTATTTTATTGGGAATGCGTCTTTTGTCGTAAAAAGTGATTCTTTTTTGTTAAAAATTTATATTTCTGGTTATAAATTCAACTGTTTGATTGAAAATTCACCTTTTTGTAGAAATCTGGCCTATTTGGGTTGAACATTAACTCTTGAGTAGAAAATTCGACTGTTTTATAGAAAGTCCTTTCCTTTGTCTTGAAAATTTCAACGAATTGGTAAAAAATTGCACTATTTGGTAGAAAATTACACTTTTTTGTTTAAAATTGGTTTATAAATTGAAAATTAATTTTTGTAAATGAAAATTTTAATATTCTATTTGAAGATAAAAAATTAACAGTCGTCTTCTTTGATAGAAAATTCATCTATTTAAATAAAAATGTATGTCTTTTGTTGAAGATTCGTCTTTCTGCTGGAAAATTATTCTTCTTGTTTGTAAATTCATATTCTAAATGTAGAAAAGTCAACTGATTTATAGAAAATTAGTCTTACTGTCTTATAAATTAAAAATTTGATAGACACTATTTGGTAGAAATTAAACTTTTGTGTATCACATTCGCTTTTTAAATTGAAAATTGATCTTTTTTAATTGAAATTGAAAATATTCCCCTTCTGGATAAAAATGTATCATTCATAGATAAAAAAATTGGATTGTTTTTTTTTTTGCAAATGTATATTGTTTCTTACTTTTTGGTGAAGAATTAATCCTCTTGATTGAAAATTCAACTAGTTGCTTAAAAATTCGTCTTTTGTTGAAGATTCGTTTTTTTTGTAGCAAATTATTCTTTCCGTTTACAAATTCGCCATTTTTATAGAAAACTCGTCTGTTTGGTTTGAAAATTAACATTTTTGTTGAAAATTAATTTTTGTTATAATTTCAGGAAAAAATGTACGTAATTTATGCACGGCTCCTAGTTAAGAAGGTAAAACGGCTTTTCTTCATGCGAGATGCCTGAGCTGCAAGTGCACTTTTATTATTATTATACCAATAAGCCATTTCCCTTTCGGGGTAGGCGTGACTTGTTCGGTTGGAAAATAGTAGTGTGTATATGGGTATATAGGTAGAAGGTAGGTAGGTATATAGGTATGAGGTAGATAGGTATATAAGTGTTAGGTATAGATATTTTAGATTGATCTGGAATTCTCGCGTTATTTATTTAAATGACACGTTTATTCCGCAACACTACTCCGACCCAGGTTGCTGATCAATCTCCCTAGCGATCACCCCAAGTGAAGAGCCTCACAAACTTGTTATGTATGGTTCTCCACTTGGGCCCATTAGTATCCAAGGTCTTTGTTTCAGGCGTCATTCATTTTACTGTCACTCTGTTTACAAAGTATTTGTCGCCACACTTTTCTGTCCTGGCATACTACTCTAGCTTCCTTCACGTCCATGCATTTTTTCATGCAAGCTCTTGTGTTTCTATGGCTTCTTATGTCTCTACGGATTAATTTCTCATTTACCGATTCTAACCATTCTTTCGGCGGTCCACCTCTGGGCATTCTGCCATTTACTTTACCTTTATACCCTTGTTTGGTCAGTCGTTCATCTTTCATTCTTTCAAGATGTCCGAAC
>CAKNYM010024980.1:0-32618 GCA_932195095.1 Andricus curvator
TATAATAGTAATATATATATATATATATATATATATATATATATATATATATATATATTGAGTCAGTGCCGTACCTATTGAAAAAAAATTGAAAGTCGGATTTAACCGACACCCTTAATACTAAATTCCTTAGCGGTTTTCTTTCGATATTTGTCAATAATCTTTAATTTTGTCAACAAATGCATTGTTTATACTTTTCATAACTATGAGTCATTCGCCTGCAAATATAGGGGACTTTACATTGTTTTGCATATTCTTATCTTTACAATTGCTCTTCATGGAACAAGACTGTGTGAAGTATTAGGTGTTAATAGATATAGAGACTTGTGTTTTCGGCTCATCCCGTTCTGATGTGTTTGAAGGATAACATGGCTCTGGTGCGATAGCTCAGGGTTCTCGATAAATCCGGAAAAGACCAACCTGGTCATTTTCACGAGAAATTACAATGTGCCGAAAGTTGACGCTCCTGTATTCTGTGGTGGCAAGCTGACGTTTTCAGATTCAGTTAGATATCTAGGAGTAATCCTAGACAGCAAACTGAACTGGGCAAAACACCTGGAGATCCAATGCAGGAAGTTTGTCATGACTTTTTGGATGTGCAGGAGAGCCTTTGGGTTGACGTAGGGTCTAGGGCCTAAAATGCTTGCATGGCTCTACCCTGCTGTCCTAAGACCGAGGCTCCTACATGCGGCCGTGGTCTGGTGGCCACGGGCGGAACTTAAAACAATGCAGGACAGGCTGCGAAGATTACAAACGCTAGAATTTAGGGGTTTGAATGGAGCAATGAGGACTACGCCCACAGCGGCGACAGGATTCAAGCTCTGTGAAGAACCCCTACATGTTACGATAACTGCTAAAGCGACACACGCGATGGGCCGCCTGGCAAGAACAAATAGATGGACTCGGGGGACTAGACACACTAGGCTCCAGAGTGACATCAGCGCATTGCCGATTCTGGAGATGAGGTAAGATAAAATAACAAACGCTTCAACTTTGCCAAAGCTTTCCGCGTCTGCATTCCATGCAAGGATTTGTGGAAAGCAAATAGTAACCCGCTCCTCTAAGGGGAAATCTGGCATACAGATGGCTCCAGGGGAGAGGGAGGGTCAGGAGCAGGAATCTATCACAGCAAGAGAGGGAGGGGGATGGGGATCCCACTTGGGCGACATGCTACTGTCTTTCAGGCGGAGGTCCTGGCCGTCCTTCGCTGTGCTGAAACACTAATAGAAGAAAACGCTGCTGGCAGAGAGATTACAATCTGTTCGGACAGCCAAGCGACACTAACTGCAATAGGGAAACCAGACATAACATCAGAACTGGTTTGGGAATGCAAAAAGGCATTAAACCAACTTGCAGAAAGAAACAATGTGGCTCTCATATGGGTCCCTGGTCACACAGGGATCAAGGGCAACGAAAAGGCGGACCAGTTGGCGAAATGCGGAGCAACGAGTAAATATAGGACCGGAACCGGTACTGGGAATAGCGTCTTGCTGTATCGGGATGGCCATTAAAAGCTGTATCCGAATAAAACACCGGGAATTATGGGATCAAATCCAAGGTTGACGTTAGGCGAAATCCATCATGGGTTATACCTATAGGATGAGCGGAGCCAGGGAAATCTTGGGTTTACCCAAGAAAGATATAAGGACAGTGGTACGGATCCTAACTGGGCACAGCCACTTGAACTATCATATGTGACCGTCCGCGAAGAAAGGAATCTAATGCGGAAAAATCGATTTTCATTTTCTGACGCCAATCGATACTTTCTGAGTTACTCTTTATTTCCAATAATCAGAAATATTTTAAGTTAGTTACTTTTTTGTTATTAAGCTACAAACATAGGCATGATAAGCTTACGCGGAGACCGAACGAGAGGCCTACGAAAGCCAGCCCCGCCACTTCCGACTACAGCTGTATGCGACGTGTCCGTGAGCTCCACTGGCTCGTGCGTATAAGTGTAGTGGTAAGTGGAGGGGGTGCGTTTCGTAGACGCATCCCCACTACTCAAATGCTGCCTTGCGGACTCTGCTACGATCGTCCGTCCTGTAAAATTCAGCTTCGACGCATTAGGTCCCTTTCTTCGGGGACGGTCACAAATGCACAAAATGGGGTATAACCCCACGACAGAGTGAAGGATATGCGGCAGGGATGACGAAACATCCCTGCATGTATTATGCCAGTGCCCGGCATTAGCTAGGCTCAGGCAAAAAACCCTCGGGGCCCATTTTATGGAACCTGAGGAAATTACAACGCGATCAGTAGACGACATACTAGGCTTCATCAAGAGGTCTGGGGTCTACTGCTGAGAGCGAATAGGTAAGGGTGTTGTACAATAGCCGTTTTAAAACTATCATATTATACCATAGTATACAGGGTGTCTCAGGCTCAAGTGACCGGACCTGAATAGCTGTATTAAAATAAACAAAATAAATCCAAAATATTTTTCCAAAAATCGGTTGAAGTTTTAGTTTTTAAATAATAAAATATTTAGGCTGGACCAATCAGGAGCGCGGTATAAATAGACGTGCGTGCGTGAGTCCAACGCAGTGTTGTTGAAGCGAGCGCCGAGGTAGGGTTAGCGAGGGGAGAACACCAGTCACTACACTACGTTGACTCCCGTTTACGTAAGCACGACTGATTATACCGCGCTCCTGATTGGTCCAGCTTAAACATTCAATAACTCAAAAATGAAAAGTTCAACTGATTTTTGGAAAAGGAATTTTCGATTTATTTATTTTTTATTTTTATACAGCCATATCAGTCCGGATACTTGTATCTGGGACACCCTGTATTGCGTGACGAGGGTCGAAAGGCAACGATTCTACGAGCGTGGAGCGGGTTGACAAACGAGTTTTCTTCCCTAACGTAGAAAACGGTTGAACACCGCCATTTACATTGATATGTCACTGTCTTCTCTAGGGTAGAAAACACGATTTTTAACCAACTCGGCATCGAAAGTCGAATTTTCGATTGAGGTATGATGAAAAATAATGTATAGCATTGGATACGTTTTTACACACTTTATAACAAATATCTCCAGATCATTCATTGATACCTTGAAATAATCAGACCTATGTTTAGCCATATAAACCTACATTCAGTGTTCCAGAAAAATGATTAAAAAAAATGTCAAGGTACACTACAAAGAATTTTTTTTCTCATGCCTCAGTGTATAAAACGAATATTACGTCATCAACATCAATCATTAGTTTATATTTCACACCACCTAATATTAGTCTACAAGATTCCAGATCTCACACGTACATGCCCCAACATTTGAACATTCAGATTAGGATTTCACACATACATGCGCTAAAACACGTGTATCCAAAATGCAGCTAGTACCTCTACTCTCGTTTAAGTATACAATTTTTTCAATATGTAATTTTCGTCAGGGTCTCATGCCCATTCTTTCAATACTTACTCCTTCAATTCTCGTTCTCTCAATACTCATTATTGCAATACTCAATCACTCAATCCGCGAAAAGAGTATTGCATATCCTATACTCCCTTTAATACTCAGTTGCAATAGCAATTTTCTTGAGGGATACCAAACTTGTAATATGCGAAAGTGATAAAATGCGCTTTTCATTTATTATGAAGCAAAATGGCTTTTAAAAAACCACGCAGGATACATAAACCAATTGTTTATTAATTTAAATTTTTAAGTATTTGAATTGACTATTAAAGAAATTCTTTCACACATACTGTGAAAATGGAAATATATTGTAGATTTCCATTTTCACAGTATGTGTGAAAGAATTTCTCTTTGGATCGATCGTTACCATCTCCGATGATAATACAGATTCCTAGTAAAAATTGATTTTTATATAACATCTTGCATCATAAAGCGTATTTCAGAAAAAGAGATTCTTCCTCCGATCTCTCTAGTAGCTCAACGGTTAGAGCACCCGACCGGAAATCAGTTGATCTGGTGTTCGAATCCCAGCGGAGTGAAAGGAGATCTTTTTTTCTGAATAAATTTAATTTCAATCATTCATTTACCAATTTTACTCCATTCAGTTGAACATTTATATTTTCGTTATTATTTTCATACGAGACAAAAATAAAAAATATAAAAATGGTATAATAATAAATTAAATAATCAAATATAAAGAAATAGTAAAACAAAATGATATAAAAGTGTAAAATAAATAAAAGACATTTTCTATTATAATATTCATATTTTAACCCTCAAGTACTCGCGTACGCGGCAAAAGAACCGCACTTTTTTTCAAAGTGGCAGCAACTCTTTATTTCGAATGGAACTGCCCAACGCGCCCCCTGTATTTTCAAGTCAAGCCACAAGACACACGACAGCGCCACCCACGATTTTTTTCAGTCATCCGAACAGTGAGCAATTGAACGCCAAAGTGGAAAGGTGCTTTCTTGCGTACTGTTGCCGCGGCGCGGCAAAATGAGTATGAGTACATATTTTGTATTTATGTTCATGGTTTTCGAATGGAAATTTATCGCTGAATTGAACGGAAGAAAACCACGTTTTTGTAGCTTTGATAGTTTTCGAGATATAGGTCCCGGAATGAAAAAAAAGCATGCCGCGGCCGTTCGCCGCAGCGCGAGTGCTAGTGTGACTCCACAAGGCGCGAGTACTTGAGGGTTAAAGTTAGAGTAATCAGTGGTGTTTTTTAACAAAAAATTGCACAAGGAATCAGAATTTTCCAAGGATGTCACTGCACGAAATATCCTTCCAATATTCGTTACAGTGTTATAGAGCTGTTGAAAAACTGTCGCATCGAGGTCCTTGTAACAAGCGGGTAATTTTTTAAAGCTATTTTTCTCGAGAATGTCTTAAAAGTGCGTCGTATTACTTTAGCATATCACAAGTTTGGTAATTACCTACCATACTAAAAAAAGTCAGGAATCATCAGAAAAAAGTCAGGACTCTTGACCATTTCTTACCACTTTTGTTGCGTTTCTTGACAGAAATCGTCAGGAAAAGTCATAATTCATTAGAAAATGTTCAGAAAGCGTCAGAGCTTGGGTTCGAAGGATATTTTCCCAGGATATTTATATTATTTATTTATGCATATTCTCTTTTCACTTATATTTAATTACTAATATTGATATACTAAATTACAATATACGTTATATTCATCTTAATTGAAATTTTTTTAGGAAAACTTTTAGGTATCTGAAATCGTCGAAACCCGTAGTTTCTGAATTTCTCACTTTTGAATCTGTATATGCAACATTGAAAAAAAATTGTTTTTAATTATTAATCCTTTTCGGTTGGCCTACCTGCGGTCCTAGCCGATGAGCTTGATAGGATGTGAATTAACATATCTTCAGAAATAGCCAGACTCGTCAGGAATGGTCAGGATGTTCAGAAATCGTCAGAACTTCTGACCATCTGTGACGATTCCTGACTTTTTTTAGTAGGGTATTACTGGGAGGAATATGAATCCAAATAAAATTCCGAAGGGTGTAGCTTGTCTTTGTATAAAGCGTTAAAAAAATATTGCACTGCTCGATTGAATTCAATAGCATCCTACTCTTACACATTGAAGCTTCGATGTAAAATCAAGGACTTGCATGCATCAAGTAATTTTTGCATTGACATTATAATCGAACATTTCCTTCTTGCCGAGTTGAGAAATACCGAAATAGAGAAATACTGGTTTATTGTTATACTTACTCTAGGAATGGTAAGTTGGAAAACTGCGTGTTATCAGTGGCATGATGGTGTGACAGTTGGACATTTTTTCTTTTGACCACATACAACGTAAAGACGGTGAAGTTCCGCTATTATAATAGATTTTTTTTTCTTTGGCAAACTAAAGAATACAAAGAATGTACATGTCAACTTAAAATAATACATTAAGAGCATTAAGACTGGCAAGTGGGATACCTTCTTTTTGTAACTTTGCCATACATCAGGGATAATTGAGATAACAAGAGGAACGATTTGTACGGGAGCCTTTTCAGAAAAAAATAAAGCCTTCTTTGGACCACTCTAATAGCCATACATACTCACCTCACCTGCAGGATTACACATTCAAAACAGCGTTTTCTTACATTTCTTTATTACTTATTTCAAAACCTGAATTGTTCACAACTATGATTATACCTTTTATCAACAATAAGGAATTGTGATGAATGAGGAATAAAAAGAAACTATAGATATCTTTGAATACATTATTTAAACAATATCTTAGCTGTAATATAATTTTTATACTGACTTAGAAATAACTAAAATTTTCTTAAAGCGGATAATTTGTTGTATCTCTTTATTCCCATTTTTCGGACTCGCCTCCAATACGTCTTCGTATTTGGGTCCAGCTCCTCAAGAGGAGGCGCAGGTCCTGTCCGAATTGTCCAAAGCCAATCTGGATATTCTGAATCAGGCATAAGCTCGATGTCCTGACCTTCCTTGTAAATGTTACTTCCACAAACGTATTTCAGTAGTTTATTCACATCGGTTTCAACTGGTAGCACTTTCTTCTCCACTGCGGATCCTGATTTTTTTCCGATTTTTCCTTTTTTTCCTAAGCCCAGATCTGTTATAAAACCAGTATTTAATAAATTAAAGAACTAATTGTTGCAATCTATAAGTACGCAAAATTATGATTTCGTTTTTGAATATGCAAAACGTTAATGTAGCACAATATTTATACTAGCATTCAGAATTGTCAGACCATTTCTATTCTCTCCCTCGTTGGGAGCACTGCAGTATACAGGAGCTGTCAAAATTCTGCGTTAAATACACATAAGACGAAGTAATTTAATTAAGTTCTAGGCTTACTTTCAAAGTCATTGCATGTGAATAACTTACTAAGAACATAATATAATTGTTTCCATTCATAGAGAAACAGTCAAATTGAAATTATTACATTTTTTTTTAATTATTAGGATTTTATTATTATAATTATTATTGGCTGACCTTCTACCATAGGTACGCATACCCGTTACTTCGCTACTAAAAATGGTTGCAAACGCAGCAAGTGCTTGGAAGATTCGCTTGTATCAGTCGCTGTTTGCAGGTTGATCTTGTTTGCGCATTCGTCAATTTTCCCTTATCCTGCACGGAGAAAAAAAATCTAAGTAAAATAGCAAGGATACCTCTCATGCGCTTGTGGTAGGTTTTTTTCTTGTTACCCTAGCTAGAATTTATGCATTTTTAACACGCGTATGTCTTACACTAAGAAAGTTAAACATTCCATGCTCGAAAAGCAGGCTCGCCGAGCGAGAAAATCCTATCACTTAACCGCGCTGTGATTGCAAGGAACTCTTGCGTTTTCGGCATGGGTTTATGCGCTCTGCATTCTCCCACCATACCTGCGAGACAGCTAGCGCCGGTAGGCGTGGCTTGAAACCTCCGTTGTAAGAAACCCATACCGAAATCGCAAGGGTTTCTTGCAACCATAGCACGGTCAAGTAAAAGCTTTTCTCGCACGGCGATACTACTTTTAAAGCATACGCTCGAGCTGTATTACCATGCGCTTTTTGCTTTGGTAGTGTAGAAACTTGCCACGCTAAAATTGTATGAGTACAAGCAAATACAGCATGAACTTCGGGCCAAGTTTGCACGTTAAAATTGCGTACTTTAATAGGAATAACATTAAATTATTAAGTTATTATTAGTGATGATTTCTGTGATAGTTCCCGGGCCTTTGCAACTTGTATCTAGTTTATTCTGTATCGTATTATTTTTCCACTTAACTATATTTTCGATTTCGTAAACAGGGTGGATCCTTACTATATTTTCGTCTTATGGTTCCTTACTTTTTTCTTGCTCAAGTTCTATTCTTTCTCTGGCTCTACTGAGGGTTTTATCATGTCGAGCTTTCCATTCCGTAACTACTCAGCGTAAGTTAAGTTTGGTAGCTAGGTATGGCCGAAGAGATGTTGGGGCCCCTTCCAAAAGATATATCAAATTGTGAGAGATCGGTGGTGATATTTTCCATGGTGTTGATGGCGAAGTTAATAAACTTCAGGTTCTCTTCCCATTGCTTATTGTGGTCTTCCATTGACGATTTTATTAAATTTTTAAGCTCGAATGCATCCTTTCTATATTACCATTCGCTTGTGGGTGAAGGGATCTTGTCTCCACACGCTAAATTCTTAGGGCTTCCTCGAATTGTTGCATCAATTCCGACATGAAATTTGTGCCCTGATTTGTAAGTATTGTATTCACACGGTCTCACGACCGTGAGATGGGTGGCCACAGGGCACGGCGAAATTACAACGACAGACTGGCTGAACCCTCGTGTGTCTTTATGAAACGGAGAGACCCAAGGATGACAGCCTTCTGCATTCATATCGTGAGTGCCTCGACATGTTTTTGGCACGGGGGTATGGCTTTGAGTTTACGAACCAGTAATATTTTCGCACCTCCGAGAGCAATGAGTGGAAAATTATTTTACCCGAATATTTTGGGTATAGTCGCTGCAGCTCCCTTTTAAGGTCTTGATACCTTTCCTCCCTTTCCTTTTCCTTGTTAGTGTTCTTAGTCGGCGTACTATCTTGCCCAGCCTATCTTTGTGCTGAGTTGACGCATTCGTCTTTTGGTCTTATGACCAGCCATTGATTTTGTTTTACGGGTTGCATCCGCCAAAGCTCTCGCCGCATTATACACACTACAATTGATAGTCCAGAGATCGGACTCTTCGAAAAAATCTCCAGGAAGCTCGTCATCCAGTTCAGCCAGATCTTTGGGCTTGGGAGAAACCTGGATGTTGATGTTTCTCCGGGTCCTGAAGCACCGCTCTTCCTCTGTTGGATGCCTGACGCCGTTTGGTCTCAGTGTCGCACAGTGTCGAAAAGTGGAAAAAATTCCAGCCACGCGGCATTTTTGATGATATCGCCTTGGAACTTTTTTTATTCTCTTCTATATGTTTTATATTTAGACGCCTCGGTGCGGAAATTCGGAATTCCATCAAGGTTTTTTTTTATACCAGTGCAAAGTCATGTGTCTCCATGAATATGCAGGCGAATGGCTCACAACCACTGATATATATAATACACTGGATGCAGGATTCAATGGAAAACGCGTGTGTCAACTTGAAGGCTTCGGAGCCGCCATTTTTCAGGGATGTTTTGGTTCGGGGCCATTCGGGACAGATCGGGATATGCGGGAGATTCAAATGTAGTATGGAAGAGAACTCAAAAATATTAATAAAAATCATGTAAAATTCAGTTTATTGTCAATGAGTGAATCGACTAAAACTGGAAACTAAATAAAACTTAATAGAAAGTAATTACATAAATAAAAATGATCGAACACTACAAAAAGAGGAAAGTAGATGGGATTTTAAATTGGTGGAATACACATTTTGTAAACACGTGGTTTAGAATTTTTTTTTCTTTTTTCTCTTGAAAAGTACAATAAAACTTTGAAGAATATTGCAATGAGAAAATTATTAAAATATTAAGAGACAATAATGAAAAATCGTTATTAAACACCAAAAAACCTTAAGTTTGAAGTTTTTTTCAAATATATAGCAATTGATTGGACACCATATATATTCCATTTAACATTATCTCTTTTCAATATTCTGAATATTTGTCATCCTAGGTCGAAAAAGAACAACTTTCTGACTGCAAATAAAAATTGAACAATTGAGAAAGAATTGATCACGGTCATTGAAATTAAAAGATTCAAACTCTTGACGATAAACCTTTTTTCTGTTGAAGTTACAAAGACTGAACTGCAAATTCGAGCACTTAAAGTTAAATTTAAAAAAATTTTAAACTTACAAAATTGAACCTTGAAATTTATTTAATTTAAACGCTTAATAATTGGGGCGTATAAAATGGAAACTTTTAACACTTTTCAATTGAAATTTTTTAAATTAAAAGTCGTTAAACTGCAAAACTTTAAATTTTAACTTTTATACATTGTACAGTTAAAAGATTGCAAAAAAAAACAGAAATCCATGCTATCATTTTCAGTGCTGTGAATTGAAGAATTAATCAAAACAATTTCAAAATTATATCATTTTAAGCAACTCGAATTTTTCCTACAATTTTTTGAAAATTCTGCAAAAGTAAAAAAATTACCTTAGAATCATCCTGATTCTTTTTGGAAAATTTTATTAAATATTCTTTTAAAATTAACTAGAGAAATAAGAATTTTTTATTCATTAAAACCTTTCAAAATGCTTGAAAAGTTTATAAATTTTGTGTTCGAAATTTTTAAACATCTGCATTCTTTCTCAAATCTTTTTTTATTTTGCTCTTAATATTAATTTTTCAAAATAAAGAATAATTTTAAATCTTCTCAGCGAACTTAAAAATTATTTTGTTTTCTTAAAACCTTTAAAGATCCATAAAAAGCTTCTAAATTTTATTTCGAAACTTCAAGAATCTAAATTTAGTTTTTTATTTCTCGAATTTTTTTCCAGTTCTTAATTAGGTTTGGACCTTCTCAAAACTTGTAAATATCTCTCAAACTAACTCAAATTTTTTCTAAATTGATAATTGTTCAATTGTTATTTATGCATCAAAATTTAATAATTTCACTTACATATTAAAAATTTGTTGAATAGGATTCATTAATTTAAAAAACTCAAATTAAATGGTTAAAAATGGAATATTTTAGATTGAAACAATATTTGAATAGGATTCGGAATTGAATAAGAGCGTTTAATTATAAATTTAATAATTTGAAATTATTTTAGTGTTAAGAATAGTTTATGAAGTTTCAATCAGAAGTTCACATTTTTTTAACTACTGAGGCTTTCAAATTGAAAAATTTATATTTTTAACGTTAAAATCTGTTCAGAATCGTCTCGTAAAATCAATAATTGTTCAATTTCCAATAATCGCACTACAGTTCATTGTGATTTATTATAATAGCAAAAGTTCTTGGTAAAAGTGAAAAATGATTTTTATTGTAGTTCCTTGTAGAAAATTATATATTACATATCGTACAAAAATTGACAGTAAACTACAAGTCGAAACATTGATGTGAATTCTAAAAGTGTATAGTTTGCAATTTTTTTTTTGAAATTTGTACATTTCTACAATAAACTACTACTATCGGCGCAAAAATTATAGGCATCTGCCTTTGAAGCTTAACAGCTCAGCCAAAAAAAATGCTAGAGTAATAAGGAAATAGTCATTTGAAAGCTGCAAGTGTTCCACGTAAATGAGCTCGAAGACGTTAATGTAAAAAAAATTTTGTGCTTTGCAGACTGAAAAATGTGAAAAAAAGTAAGGAATTTTGGGCACATTTAAGAAGAGTCAAGTTTAGAGCATTCTTTCTTATACAAGGGGCAATGGGAAAAATTTGAAAAAAATTATGAATATGAGGAAAAGCTTTGTGAACAAATTGCAGTTGACAAATTTGAGAAATAACAAAAATTGTTGCTTAAAATTACAAAAATGTACGACTATACTATCTTCGGTTCTAATAAAGATATTAAAGCGATTCGAACAGCAAACTGTAACGGATAGGCTCTGTAATTATTTACAATCTCCCGGATGAATGTGATTGTTTTATTTTTGGTGGAAATCGCGATATTCGTAGACATTTTTTTTGTTGGAATACAAGTGTCAGAAAGCAGCAGGGATCCTTTTTTTTTGCTACCGACCGCTCGTGCCTTTCTTCGACTCGTGCTTCTGAACTCTTGCCCAGACATTTGACGCCTCCCCCGACCAGTGCCGTATCTCTTTCATTCGTGAAATAAAATTGCGTATATAGTAAATGGAAGTGGTCGTTAGGCTTGTAGATAAAATAATTGTAGGCTACGATCGAGGTCAAAAAAAATTTGTTTCCAAAATTGTTTGTGCTTTTTTTATAAAGTACAGGACATATGGTAAAGTGTGCACAACAGTTTGTTGTGTTATACTGTTATTAATTCTCAAAATGAACCTTCAAAATAGATATGAAGAAGGCATAAAAATCGATTTTTTTAATATGCTTTTTTTTTGCGTTTTTTGCAAAAAAGTGTCACTTTTTGGGCAAGTTGTTAAATCTTCAACTAGAAAAGATTAACGTTGCGGTAAAAATGGAACCGTTGAATTTTCAGCTGAAGAAAGTAATTGTTAAAAAACGTATTTTCAACAAAACAGTTCAGTTTCAACAAAATAGTTCAATTTCCCACCAAATAGTTCAATTTTCTTTTAAATATATGCATTTTTAACGGAATATATGGATATATAATATATAGACGATATATATAAAATATATACATGGAACATATATAGATTTCTAATAGATAGAAGTAAAAAATATCAATTTTCAAGCAAAAATGAAAAAGTTGAATTTTCAGCTGAAAAAAATTTATTGTTAATAAACAAAAAGAATTTTCATTAAAATAGTTACATTTTCCACAAAACAGTTCAATTTTCGACAGAATATATAATTTTTTATCAACGTGGATGAGTTGTCAACTAAATAATTACATTTTTAACTAAAAAATGATACATTTTCGACGAAGAATGTAATAGCTGATATTTCAACTAACAATTATTTTTCAGCGAAGAGAGAAAAAAATGTCAACCATATTGTTAAATTTTGAAATCAAAAGACAATTTCTTCGAAAATGGGTTGAATCCTCAAGCAAAACGTATTAAAAGATGAGTTTCGAAAGAAAAGAGACAAATTTTCCACATAAAAATTCAATTTTCTAGCAAGACTTTTAACAAAAAAATGGAATTTTATCCGAGTAATAAACATTTTAAGCAAAAAACCGGAATTTTCAACTAAAAATTTAGTAGGAGATTGTTTTCAACAAAAATTAGAATAAACCTCGAACCGATTTGCCAATTTGCAGAAAATAATGTGTACGAAGTTACGCGTATTACAATCTTGTGCTTTGTTTCTCAAATGAAACCCCAATTTTTTCTCCTCATCTATATACTTATCGTCTTCTTTCTGATTCTGATATATTTTATTGTCTTCTTTTGAAATCCACCCGACAATCCAAAGAAGGTTTTACAATAACAAAATGGCGCTGGTTTTTCTGAAAATATTAGAAGTCCAAGGTACTTCGTGTAAAGAGATACGGCACTGGTCGGGGGAGGCGTCAAATGTCTGGGCAAGAGTTCAGAAGCACGAGTCGAAGAAAGGCACGAGCGGTCGGAAGCAAAAAAAAAGGATCCCCGGTGCTTTCTGACACTTGTTTTCCAACAAAAAAAATGTCTACGAATATCGCGATTTCCACCAAAAATAAAACAATCACATTCATCCGGGAGATTGTAAATAATTATAGAGCCTATCCGTTACAGTTTGCAGGTCGAATCGCTTTAATATCTTTATTAGAACCGAAGATAGTATAGTCGTACATTTTTGTAACTTTAAGCAACAATTTTTATTATTTCTCAAATTTGTCAACTGCAATTTGTTCACAAAGCTTTTCCTCATATTCATGAATTTTTTCAAATTTTTCCCATTGCCCCTTGTATAAGAAAGAATGCTCTAAACTTGACTCTTCTTAGATGTGCCCAAAATTCCTTACTTTTTTTCACATTTTTCAGTCTGCACAGCACAACAATTTTTTTACATTAACGTCTTCGAGCTCATTTACGTGGAATACTTGCAGCTTTCAAATGACTATTTCCTTATTACTCTAGCATTTTTTTTTGGCTGAGCTGTTAAGCTTCAAAGGCAGATGCCTATAATTTTTGCGCCGATAGTAGTATATACAACACAATTTTTAAGTACAGTTTCCCAATATTTCAACTTTGGTGAAATCTTGTATTTTTTTGTAAAGATTTGTAACATTCTACAATAATTTTACGTATAACTAAAAGATTTTTATGACGTCAAACGCCCAAATTAAAAAATGTAAAATCCTGTAGTTTTCTGTAATACATATAATAGTAAAACACATATTATCAATAAAAAGTTATACAAATTTTTGAATTGTCGAAAGTTATACTTTATTGTTAATTTTTTGTGCTTTTTCAACAAAAAAGATTAAAGATTTTAATTAAAAACTAGCAATTTTAGCTACATTGCAGGTTTTATCAGAATTCATAATAATTCAATTGATAAATATTCTAAACCACGTGTTTACAAAATGTGTATTCCACCAATTTAAAATCCCATCTGCTTTCCTTTTTTTGTACTGTTCGATTATTTTTATTTATGTGATTACTTTTTCTTAAGTTGTATTTAGTTTCCAGTTTTAGACGATTCACTCATTGACAATAAACTAAATTTTACATGATTTTTATTAATATTTCTAAGTTCTCTTCCATACTACATTTGAATCTCCCGCATATCCCGATCTGTTCCGAATGGCCCCGAACCAAAACATTCCTGAAAAATGGCGCCTCCGAAGCCTTCAAGTAGGCACAGATCGCTCCATTGAATCCTACATCCAGTGTATTATATATATCAGTGCTTACAACCCAAATGAATGCAATATAAACATATGTAAACACACACACATATATATATATATATATATATATATATATATATATATATTTAAAAGTTTGTCATAAGGACAACCGCAGGATTTCGCCGGAAGCGGGTGCTAATCTGAAAAATTGCACCCGCTCCCAGCGAAATCGCGGTAAAATTTCAGCTGTAACCACGCCTCACGACCGTGAGATAGGTCGTTATAGTCTGCGACGAACTCAATGCGATGATCCGGCAAAAGTCTCGTGCACCCTGAGGACACGGAGCGACCCAAGGACGACCGCCTTCTGCATTTTCCCTTTCTTTTTTTTCTTTATACCTCTCTTTCTTTTCTTTCTCCTTGGCTGTGACGTTTTTGTCAGCTGGTGCCGAAAATTCGATAACGAACATGGTTCGTTTCTCGAAGTCAAGGAGAACTATGTCAGGCCTCGAGTGCGCAACAGAAACAATTGTCGAGAATATGAAGTTCCATTATATGCGGCACTTCTCATTTTCGACAATTGGCTCTATTTCTCTAGGAGCGTTTAGCGGAGAGGTATTTGGGCTAATGCCATAAGAGTGACAGAGATGGTAATAAAGCACTCTTAGTGCCGCATTGTGCCTTTGAATGTAGGTCGCTCCCGCATGAGTTGGACAACTAGATATTATGTGTCCTAGATGCTCGGGGTGTTCATGACACGCTCTGCAGCTATCATCGGGAATGTCTTGGCTCAAAATGTGGCGTGGTCTGCTAGAGTGGAAATGACACCGTCTTGACATGCCAAAATGAAGCCCTCCGTGCCCGACTTCAATCCGGGTGATGTAAGGAAAGCAAACGTTAGCTCATACGACATCGACTGATCTTCTTTATTTCTGTGGAAGATGCCGTGCATCCTCTTGTCGAGAAGCTGTTCGTGGAAGTTTTTCTCCTGTGCTTTATAATTCCGGGCCTTCAGGAGTGAGTATTCAAGATGGATAAGATTTGATGCATTTTGCTCACCCCTAATATTGAAGTCAAGGCCGAGTGTTTCAGCAGCCTCCTCCGCTGCTTTGTACAGAAACGCCCCTTTGCCCACTTCTTCGTGTTTCCTGACCATTTTAAGAAGAGGGTCTTGTCCATTTGCAACTATATGTGCTGTACCCAGAATAATTCTGTTGTGAAGACATTTAAGATTCAGTATATATATATATATATACACACATAAATACATATACAGGGTGACCAAAAAGTTCGAGGAATCCAATGGAGACCTTGGTTTTGACCTTGACCTTATCCTTCAAGGTCATTTCAAGGTCACCTTTTCTTTTAAATGGGAACCCCTATTTTTGACAACGGCTATCGAAAGAGCGGGACATTTTACGTACAAAAATGTACTCAGGTTGTAGGTTTGACCTTGGTGGTAACGCAAAGGTCACTTTAACCTAAAGAAGGTCTGGGTATTTTAGAGAAAAGATAGAATACCTTCCAATGATAATAAGGACATTCCTTAATCAACTCAAAATGAGAAATTCAATAGTGACCTTGCTTTTGACCTTGAACTTGCCCTTCAAAGTCATACCAAGGTCAACTGTTTTTTTTTTAGAATCCTGATATTTTAATGTCGGAAATCGAAAGAGCGAAAGCTTTTATGTTACAAAATGTACTTAAGACACAGGTCAGGTGTGACCTTTATAACCACTTAAGGTCAGATGCGACATTAATGGTCATTAAAAGATTATTTCAAACATTATTTCAACATTCTCACTACCAGAATCACACAAACCGGCTATCAAACAAATTAATGCAGTGCGTACGTACGCACTGCAAGTCACATTCATTTATTTCGCTAAATACATTTGTTTTCCTTATCAGGCGTCATTGTTCGCTGTTTTTAACTTTTTTCCATCTCATTTTTGCAACTAAATTTTGGAAATATGGAAATAGGATACAAAACAAATAGACGGTTTGTGTGATTCTGATAGTGAGAATGTTGAAATAATGTTTGAAATAATCTTTCAATGACCATTAATGTCGCATCTGACCTTGAGTGGTTATAAAGGTCACACCTGACCTGTGTCTTAAGTATATTTTCTAACATAAAAGCTTTCGCTCTTTCGATTTCCGACATTAAAATATTAGGATTCTAAAAAAAAGTTGATGATTGATATGACCTTGAAGGACAAGTGCAAGGTCAAAAGCAAGGTCACTATTGAATTTCTCATTTTGAATTGATGAAGGAATGTCCTTATTATCATTGGAAGGTATTTTATCTTTTCTCTAAAATACCCAGACCTTGTTTAGGTTGAAGTGACCTTTGCGTTACCACCAAGGTCAAACCTACAACCTGAGTACATGTTTGTACGTAAAATTTCCCGCTCTTTCGATAGCCGTTGTCAAACATAGGGGTTCCCATTTAAAAGAATAGGTGACCTTGACAAGACCTTGAAGGACAAGCTCAAGGTCAAAACCAAGGTCTCCATTGGATTCCTCGTTCAAAGTTACTACAGGAATGACCTTAACCTCTTCGGAAATAGTTATATCTTGGGTCTTACTGGGGTGACCCCGAACTTTTTGTACACCCTGTATATGTATATATATATATATATATATATATATATATGTGTGTGTGTGTGTGTATTTACATATGTTTGTATTGCATTCATTTGGGTTGTGAGCCATTCGCCTGCATATTCATGGAGACACATGACTTTGCACTGGCATAAAAAAACCTTGATTGAATTCCGAATTTCCGCACCGAGGCGTCCAAATATAAAACATATAGAAGAGAATAAAAAAAGTTCCAAGCTGATATCATCAAAAATGCCGCGTGGCTGGAATTTTTTCCACTTTTCGACACTGCTTATCGCCTCTCTTTCTCTGTTGCCGGTTTGTTCTGGCTGCGGTGGAGTAGGCGCTCCGCTTACATAACCCCTTTTCCATAGTTCCTGGGCACGGTTTCGCAGACGTTGATGCGAATCTGGGTGTTTCTCGCACCACAGAGCACGCAGTCATGTCATGTAACCTTCTTGTTTAGGGGCTATACTGGTATCGTAGCACACCAGCAGGTCAACCTTGAGTCGATCCGTCCACTTAAACGTATTGAGATTCTGCTGGTCCATCGCAATGAATCTATTTTGATTGCCTCACCCAACGCTAGGGTAGTCGGCATCGTTGTCCGACCCATTGTCGGGAGCCCTGCGCGTTCGATTGTTTTGAACCGCACTTACCACAACTATGTTTGGTGTTATCAGTGTGGTTCCCACGAGCAGCTAGGGAAAGGACTCCGTCCATCCTTGTTGAGCCCCGCATGCAAGGACAATGCTGCATACTCTGAGAGGTCGCCTGAGTTAATTCCTTCGGGACCACCCCTGGACAATTGTCCCCGAATGCTTATTAATTATTATGACCATATTCAGCAGAAACAATTGGTACAGGGATCTTCTATCCGCAACCCGAGAACGCTTCCGGTGGCTTTGTCATAGGCCCATCGGTTCGATTCCGGAGGAACAGTAACCCAGACCGAAATAAAACCACAGTGCTTTGAGCTCGATCAAAGCACCTTTATGTCAAAATTGGTGTTTTAATAGGTTTTTCACTTTTCAATCACAGATATATTAAGGGTATAAATATATTTTCTACATGAAATTGTACAGGTCATAAAAGTTGCAATTTTGCAGGAACTTTTAGATATAAGAGCACATCTATACACCTAATTAAAAAATTTATTTTTCCGTGTAACAACAATTATAGTCTTTTTTCTCGTCAAAATAATTGCTAAATATGTTATCATCAGCGGAATCTAGCGACATTCATGATAATCAAAATAAAGCTTAGCCTACTAGTGGTTCGCTCAGATACCATTAATGTCTAGAAAAACCTTAGTATATTATTTCTGAGACCTTAGGATTTATTTCACTGTACTGCAACAAATCTTGTAGAAGATGTAGGTCACTTAGTGGGGCCAAACTCGGACACTGACAGGTGAACAACTTCTGCAGGTACGCCCTGACGATGAAGACGTTAAACTGCTGCATTCCATAGAGTTCTGCCGCTCTGAGTTAGAACTGACCTCGGAGAATGTATATTTTTATGGATTAAATTATTTTTCACATCCACCTAACTCTGCGATAAGCTCCTGGAGACAAAATTCTGATTCCCTTATCCGTATTCGAGCCAAAAAATACCAGAGTCAGGAAAAGAAGCTCTCTATAATAATCTCGAGGTTGGAATGAAGACAACTGATCTTTAATGAATTTAATCACAGTCTCTCGAATCTGTATAAGAAAACCAGATATTTTCTCATCTTCCATAGCGCTTTTTATCGTTCTCTTGGTCGATGGAATTCCATGCCCTTTGAAATTTCTGGAACCATGTAATGTTCGGCCCACTGGAAGGTCCAAGAAGAAAATCGAATGCAGATTTGACAATAATCTCGTGAACATGGTGCTTACAGGCGAAGCACCAGAACTCCTTTCCTAATTTTTGTCCAAGTAACATACATGCTCCACAATGCACCCTGGTATTGCTAGCCTAGGCTTCTTCTGCGCCTAAAGGAATTGCAAGAACCCCCACAATTTTCTCGATTCCTTCACCTGTCACAAAAATTGCCCATCTGTCAATGCGTTTCTTCGAGGTCAAAGCTGGTAACAATTTTCCATCCCAGTAAATAGTCAAAGGAACGCCGAGTACGAATGATTTTTTAATATCGTCGGACACCTTCTGACGTACAAAAACACGCTGTCTCCTAATTGCTGACCTAGACACACCTTGGCTTGCGGTAGTTAAAATATGAACTGCGTTTCGATCACTGACTCTCGTGTGATCTAATGCAATGCAAAGGTCTTCACTTAAAGGTATCTTTGCTTCCAAATTTTCTCATTGTTTTCGCAGGTGGTACGTAAGAAGCCCCAGAAGATCCAGACACATCAGAATCACATGCAGAGATTCCGCTTTCTCAGTTAACTGCAGGTCCACTACTGTTTTCCTGAATTTCTTCTTTTTCAGATATTGCCATTCTAAGTGAATTAATTGGCTTCACTTGCCTAATGATATTCTGCTCTAATTTGAGTGGAATGCATACCTTTTTCCAGATCGCTCATACTTCAAAGGTTGTTGTTTGTACACTCTTTTGAATAGTATCTTAAATATTCACATGGGTGTGTAGAAAACGTCGCAAAACGTGTCCTGTCGTAGGAAAACTAGAACCAACTATCTGTTTCAAGGGTTCTCCAGCTAACCAAAACTGTTGAAACTTATTTTTTGATACGCTCATGATTCGGAAATAGGATTTTAAAAATTAAAATATACACACAGCCTTTTTTTTACTATTATGAATGTCGCTAGATTCCACTGATGGTAACATATTTAGCAATTATTTTGACGAAATTGATTAATCCTAGTAATTTTACATTTAAGATTTGATGGGGACGTGCATAACTATGGGATATACCCCTATGGCATAGAAGAAGATCAAAGCCTAACTTCTTTCATGTTGAAGGCATTAGAAAAGTTAGTCGATTTTCATATGAAGGAGGAAATACTACCGGATAAAAACCTTCATAGTAATCAGTTTGCATTTACCTCCCGCATTCTAAAAGCAGGACGAACAGGGGATGTAGCGATAGCAGTGTTCCTGGACATAGAGGGTGCTTTCAGTATAACCCTTACGGAATCTATATTCATTTCTGCCGAGAAACATGGTGTAGGTACCACTGTTAGTAGGTGAATGCGCTCTATGCTATGTGGCAGGATTGTCCATTCCTCGCTCCACGATTGTAACGTGAGAGCGAAGGTAAAAAGGGGTTGTCCACAGGGAGTTTGATACTACATCCTGTGGGCACTCGTCGTTGATGATTTGATTCGTAGGTTAAATGAATCCTGTTTTTATACAGAAGGGTATGCAGATGGCCTTGTTATACTGGTAACAGGAAAACATGAGGGAACTTTAGTCGAACTCATGCAAAATGTTCTCAACATTGTTGAGGATTGGTGCAACGAACGTAGCCGATCAGTTGACCCAGATAAAACTGAATTGTTGGTTTTTACGAGACGCAGGAAACTACCTGATCTCTTGAACCCTAATTTCTATGGCAAGAAGGTCGACTTCTCCAGATCAGCGAAGTATTTAGGAGTCATTTTTTACCCTGAACTAACCTGAAAACTACATGCTAATGTGGTAGTAAAAAAGGCCAAAGCAGCCGGCATATAGAGCAATTATAACTTATTCCTCATTGATCTGGGTGCCAAGAACCAGTTTGGTTAGCTACAGAAAATAGCCGTAGAGCCTGCAAAGGGTCTTTTGTCTGGCAATTACTGGATCAATGAGAACAAACCCAACAGCGGCATTTGAGTCCATCTTAGATATGCTACCACAATACCTTCTAATTAGGCAGAGGGCTGCGGCGGAGGCATACCGACTTTTCCTAAAGGAGGGTCATAGAGATGCCGCTTTCCTTGATCTGTATGATTTAATGAAGAGTGTATTGTCGGAGATGAAATCATTTGCATGCACTATGACAACATGCGTAAAGAATACTCGTTCATGAAGACCTTCAAGGTTATCTTCCCAAAAAGGGAGAACTGGCATGATAAATAGAGGAGAAGCAATTTACTTACAGCGGGAGGAATCGTCTGGATACAGACGGCTCTAAAGATTGCCTTGAATCTGGAGCTAGAGTACTTGGGATGAAACCTAGTGCCGAGATAACAATCAAACTGGGCAAATTCCCTACCGTATTTCAGGCTAAAATCGTGGCCATTAAGACCTGCCTAGTGGAGATTCGTAAACGTGAGCTCGTTCACCACCATATTTACATATGCTCCGATAGTCAAGCTGCTTTAAGAGCTCTCCAATCGGAAGAGTTTACATGCAGACTTGTCTGGAGTTGCCTATAAGAGCTTCTCGAAGTGTCTGGTAAAAACTTGGTCAACTTGATCTAGGTTCCTGGACATGAGAACATTGAAGGTAACGAGAAAGCAGATATGCTTGCAAAAAGCGGGACTAGAAAAGCCCTTAACTGACCTCAACCATACTGCGGAGCTTCGTATGCTTCATCTAAACATGCCATTGGAAAGTGGCTCTTGGAGGAACATGCAAGGTACTGGAAGGTGGCTAAAGGTATGATACACTACAAAAAGTTTATCAAAGAATCATGTCACTTTTCTGGCTGTTGAGGCAATGGAAGACAGCAGAGACGTGCTGCCCTGCAAATTTTTTGTTTAGAAGTGATCAGCAATAGTTGCATAAAAGCGTCTATGTATTAGATTTTTAAATTTTTATCATTTTCTATTTTTTATATAAATAAACAAAGAGCCAGAATGAGACATTTTTTAATTATTATTTTTTATTTTCAAATAAATAACTTAATTAATCCCATTTTCGATGAAAATGAATGTGGAAGTATTTAAAGAATATTAATAATTAGCAGGATATCGAATCTAATTGTCATAAACAAATTATATTAACAAAATGTAAACATCGTGAAAATTTTGCTTGCAAATTATATTTGTGAGTTAAAATAGCTTGATTTTATCGACAGGATCATATTTGATCATGAAGATTTGTTTCCTGGTATACTTTGTTTATTTTATAAACAAATTATATAAGCAATTGCACGGTTTAGACATTTATTGGCAAATAGTAATCGTTCTTCTTTCTTAGTACCTTTAAATCATATTTAATGATAAAGATTGGTCATTTATAGACAGAAAGTAAACGTTTTTCTCTCTCCTCGTCTTCAAATTACATAAGTAATGATGTTTTGTGACGAAGAATTGTCAACCGAAATTATTTGCTCATTTTATAAACAAATCTTATAACAAAATGCATAATTTGACCATTTATAGACAGAAAGTAATAGTTTTTCTTCCTGATCCTATTCAAATTATATAAGTGATGATGTTTAGTGGTGAAGACTTCTCGTTCGATACTATTTGTATCAAACTTGAAATTATATTAGTAGTGATGTTTAATGATGAGGATTTGTCATTCGATATTATTTGTTTATTTTATAAACAAACGCATAGTTCAGCCATTTGTAAACAGAAAGTAATCTTTTATTTCCTTCGAACGATATCACTGGAAATGTTTTATGATGTTTTAGAAGAATTAGCTTCCAAGTTGTACATCATGTTGTCATCAATAATGAAGTCAATTCATGTAAGAATGTGTTATTTTGGTCATAAGGTACAGTAAAAATAATAGTGGATTCAGTTATCAAGAATCAAGCTTTATTCGTTAATTCCTTTAAAACCCACGTACGTTTCGACCTTGTTGCAGGCCTTCTTCAAGGTAATACATAACCTAAGTTAACATAATTTACACAGATGGAATAAACTAAAAACACTTATAATGAACAAAAAATTGTAAACAAATGTTTTTTTAAATTTACCTGTCGTGATATTAATTAAATCATCCAAGACATTTCAATTTTTGGTTATTTTCCAAGAGAAAAAAAACACATATTTTTGGAGTGAACCAAAATTAGTTTTTTTTTTGTATTATTGAATATGAAAATTTATAAATAACATTATTTAAATATTGCCCTTTAAAATATTTAAAATTGAAACCTCAAAATTCCGAGGCTCCAATATAGTGATTTTACTACATTTTTGAATAAATAAACGAACACAAGGTGTTTTGATTTGAAAGGACAAACATGGACTGACGAAATACATTGTGGATAAAGTTATATTTCCATGAGTAATTAAGAAGGTGGATATTAAAATAGAGACCCAAATGAAAAGTGCGTCAAAGTAAATTGGATTTAAAAATTGAAATAACATTTTGGTTTTTATTTTTAAAGTTTATATGTAAATCTGTTATAAAATGATTTGATAAATTTTATTTACATTTAACATTTCGGTTTTTAAATTGATTGAATTTTTAATGAATTTATTTATAAAAATGGACCCTAGAATTCTTCGTTTGTGAGTTGTAATGTGTTGAAAATGCAAATACCACTAATTTTCCTCGACCGGTCAAGGCAGAATCCCTAAGTGGGAGAAGGGAAGACCTGAATTGTACCGTGGGCCTAGAGAGATGCTTGGTAAGCGAGCCGAATTGATTATGAATCGTTTACTGGCACCGGAATTTCTATGTCTGTTAAGGTTTGGCTTCGCCGTAAGGTTCCCAATATTCACTTCGCACGATGACACCCCTTAGCTAGGGTCAAGGACTTATCCCGCTCTCTGGGTGACGTCACGTGAGGCACCAACTAATTGGGCGGGCTCACGAAATGAAATCCTGGGATCAACGACGGGCCACAAAAGGATTTGAGATATTCAACTTTTCCAAATTTTTCTTCACGATATAAAAATCCTTTGTTGTTTAAAATCATAAATTTTAATTCAAAAGGTCAAACATTCTTTGTCCGCGATCCCGCTGGAAAACCCTCCTTTAATTTAAAATTACGCTCATCGTTGAAAGACGAAGGTTTGGAAGGTCGGATGCGCGGCGGATGGGTCAATTCCAATCACCCGCGCGCGCAGTCACTGCACTAACCGGCTACTCGCTTCCGTGGGAATCCGGAGAGAGCATTCTGTCTTGATCGTCTCGAAGGAAAAGTTGACTATTATTAACAGGCCTTAGTAAAAATGCCTTTCACGCCGGAAGACCTAGAAAAGGTCCTACAGGATATGTCACGGGATTCCCTGCCTAAGTGAAGTCACGATTTCGATGTCCTCTTCTTTATGTTTATTTAGTCAAAGGGAATTGTGAGTTTTTTATCTCTTTGGTTCCGCGAGTCAGGCATCGTTAGGCCCGGGTCCTTAAATTTTATGTTCGCTTGTTAAAATACCTTCTCTTATGGGCATTCTAATAATCATGGTCTGTCCCTTACGACGGGATTCGCGACTACCGCGACTACGACTTCAACAATTACAACAACTGCTAGCACAGTTTCAATAGAGGCAATAGGTAACGCGACACTTCCGGCCGCATTTCCGGCTACCTCAAGCTCTGAGGCACCTTCGCACTTAACCCGAAATTTTAATTACCGTTCGGCCGATCCGATTTTTGTTTCTCCGGTAATTGACCTAAGTCAACCACCGCCTGGTTTCTCACATATTGACAAAAGTCAATCTCATCTTCCGGGCTATCCGTTTCAAAGGGTTCACAGTACCCAGTGGAAAAATTTAACAAATGTCCCTAATGACATTTGGAATTCCACACGTTTACCAGGTGGCGGATTACCGCCTACTCCTACGAGATATAGGAAAAATAGTCCGCCAATGGAATATTTCTTTTGACGGATCTCTTCTTCTACCAGCTCAGAGGAATTTTTGACAAAAATTTCCGAAAATAGGGTTTTCTCGCCGGTGACAGATGCTGAGGTTATAAGCGCGTTACCATTATTATTAACGGGGTTAGCTAGATTATGGTACCGCTATTTAATTGCGGAAGGGAGAGTTTGGAATAGTTGGTCTGAATTTCAAGCTGATTTCAGAGATCGTTTTACCGGCGATATTATAGATCATAAAATAAGGGAACAAATTAGGACTCGAACACAAGGCCCTAAAGAGAAAATTGAAGATTACCTCACGTGTCTTATCGGCCTTTATAATAAATTAGACTACCCCGGCACTAGACAAGAGCAGCTAGATAATGCTCATCGCGGTTTACGCCCCGATTATAAAAATCATATTAAACGTCGGGACGTTAAAAATATCGAGGAATTAGCCCATTAGGAAAGGATTGGGAAGCGGAGTTGGCAACATTCGAAGAATATAGACCACCCCCTCCACCAGAGTCTTCATTTCTACCGGAATTTGTATATAAGCCCGGGAAAAGTGAGGGTATTAAATCTAATCCAGCGGCTACAGATGGCTTACAAAGAAAATCTGCCCAGTGCGCCGCAACCGAACCCTCTCCACCCGAACCCTTAGCAGCTATGAACCCCATAATTGATAATTCGGCTCTTAAAAATAACAATAAAAAGGGTAACGGAAAAATAAAGGTAAAAACTCGACCAAAGCCGAACCGGTAGATGCTCTCGCGACATCCTCTAAAGACACTTCTTCCAACCCTATAAAACAATTATGCCTGATTGCCCTACCCCTGAATGTAAGGCTAAACGCAAGTCGGGTAACGAAAAAGGGGCTCAGGTTTGGAGGTCATTGCTGAGACTGCCCCACCAAATATCGGCCTCCCTAAGGTGCCACCGGTTTTCGGTTCTTTGCGTGTTACCCCTTCTTCTTCCAAGTCGGTTTTTTTGGGGGGGGGGGAAGCTCCCGTAAAACCAGTAGAGAGAAAAATGGGTGATGTGAATTCCGACTCGGATTCAGAGGGCGAATGTGACGCACTTAATTATCAGGAAATCAACGAGCGTTACTTCGTTAAAATAAAGATCGGAGACACAGAATTAAAAGCTCTTGTTGATTTCGGATCCGGTGAATCGATCTGGGGTAGTCTAGGAATCGAGGCGGTCAACAAACTAGGTGCAAAAATTGTACCCTCTAGAATAAAAGCAATTATAGTCGTCCCGGTGAAGCTCGATACAATAGTAAAGCAGGTTGCTTTTAGAGCAGTCATCAATTTCAAATATCAGTGTGTTAGGCAGCTATCAAAGAGCTAACCGAGGAACATACTGAAATGGTCAAAAAAATTATAGCGGAAAAGGCACCTAACCCTTCAAAATTGGGCAAAACTAATCTAGCCGAACACAAAATTGATGTGGGTGATCATACACCCATAAAACAAAAAGGATACCGTCGGTCCTCCGCGGTCTTGTCCGAGCTCCTCAAAATCCTTGACAATTTGTTAGACGAAGGATTGATGGAACCGTCAGATAGCCCTTGGGCCTCACCACCAGTGATGGTTGGGAAGCCTAATGGATCCTATAGACTTTGCGTTCATTATAGGGCTGTTAATAAGTGTTCCAAAAAGGACGCTTATCCATTACCACCGATGTCAAACATTTTAGATCGGCTAACGGAAGCCAACTATATATCTCGACCCTAGATCTTAAAATGGCTTTCAATCAAATACCCGTGGAGGAAAAGAGTAAGGAGATTACTGCTTTCTCAGTACCAGGTCGTGGTCATTTCCATTATACTCGAATGCCATTTGGCTTATTTAATTCACCTACGACATTTCCGCGATTGATAGACCGCATAATAGGACCCGAATTAGAACCACACGCCTTTGCTTACCTCGATGATGTAATCGTTGCTAGTAAGACGTTCGAAGACCACATAAAATGGCTTACACTTGTTTTAGAAAGAGTAGCGGCGGCGGGCCTTTCTATAAATCCGGAAAAACGTCTGTTCTTTCGGAATGAAATCCGTTACTTAGGATATCTGGTGAATAGCGAGGGAGTCAAGATTGATCCTGAGAAATTGGCACTTGTCGTTGAGTACCCAGCACCGAAGAACATTAGACAACTCCAGAGGTTCTTAGGCTCCGCTTCTTGGTATCGTAGAATTATACCAAACTTAGCTACGATCTCCGAACCGCTCACCCGCTTGCTCCGCAAAAATTGCTTTTGGATTTGGCATGGCGAGCAAGAAGCGGCCTTCCAGGCTATTCAAAAGGCGCTCGTCTCAGCACCAGTGGTCTCATGTCCAAACTTCTCTTATCCGTTTGTTCTACAAACGGATGCTAGTTCTACCGGCCTCGGGGCTGTCATCACTCAGACCTACGATGGTGCGGAGCGAGTAATTACTCCGTCACGGAGAAAGAATGTTTAGCGGTCGTTTGGGCTATCCGAAAGTTTGGAGAATATTTGGAAGGTTTCCATTTCATTGCGATAGCCGATCATAGCAGTCTCAAATGGCTGCAATCTCTTAAAGATACTTCCGGAAGACTTGCCCGTTGGTCATTGAGTCTGGTGGAGTATGACTTCGAGGTGCAATACCGTAACGGTGCTCAAAATGTAGTACCCGACTTTCTCTCCAGATTGACTGAAGACGCGCGTACAAGGAACAACGTGAAACCGCTCTAACTGAAGCTCATAACAATCCTCAGTCCGGTCACATGGGGGTCAAAAAGACTTACCATAGAATAGCTACCTTATATTATTGGCCACGGTTTTACCGCGATGTAGTGAAATTTATCAAGTTCTGCGATACTTGTCAAAAATTGTAAGGTCGAACAAGCCGAAACGCCTGGCGAAATGGGACACCACGCGATCGAATAACCATGGTTTATGGTCGGAGCTGATATTATGGGGTCGTATAACCCCTCCTCAAACCAACATAAATACATATTGGTCTTCCAAGATTTCTTCACCAAATGGATAGAAATCATTCCTTTACGAAGCGCAACCGGTCCAGCGATGCTAAGGCTTTTCGTGACGCTATTATAAACCGTTGGGGAACACCCAGATTTCTGTTCACCGATAATGGGACAGAATTCTGCAATAAGGTAGTGGATGGGTTTTGTACAAAGTATAATGTCCGTAGGAGTAAAACACCAAAGTATCACCCGCAATCTAACCCGGCCGAAAGGATCAACAGAGTTATTAAAACGATGCAACGCTCTTATATCAAAACCAACCAACGCAAATGCGATGTTTATTTAAACGATTTCCGTTTCGCGTATAATACTGCGTATCATTCGTCCCTAAAAACCACACCGGCCTTCCTTAATTTCGGTCGAGACCCACTACCATCCGGATCACTCCATGATCAAGTACAGCCAGAAGAGCCACCAACCTCACCGTCTGGGAAAGTCGACGCCTGGACGGAGAGGATCAAAAAGCTCGATGCTTTACACGACATGTATGTATGTATGTATGTATACCATTAAGCCATTTCCCTTTCAGGGTAGGCGTGACACTACCCGATTCGGGTAGTGTTTCTAGGTGGATAGTTTTCTTGTAGTTATAAATAACTACAAGTTTGGGCTCACCACACCCATAATATGCCAACAGCACACAGTATTCTCGAATGGTCACCCATCCAAGTACTAACCGTGCCCAACGCTGCTTAACTTCAGTGATCTCACGAGAACTGGGTTTTTCAGCGTGGCATGGCCGTTGGCATGATGAAGTTATATTTAGATGCGGCACATGATCACCAAGCTCACCACTATAATCTACGAACTAGGCCGCGTTCCTACCAACTTAGCGATAAAGTTCTACAACGCGATCGCACCCTGTCTCCAAAAGATAAGGGAGTTACTTCCTCGTTGGTTCCTGCGTATCGACCTGAAGTTTATACCATTTCCAAAGTTCTATCGCGGACGGCTTATGAACTAAAAGATAGGGCAATGTGGCTCCATATACTTGCCACACTAAAGATATTAAACCTTATTTATCTTAATTTCCTTAGGTTATTCCCCTTTCTTTTAAGGCTTATGTGTATAGTCTGGGGGCATATAGGTGTTGGGTGAGGCTGTTGCTCTACCTCCCATTCTAATCATGTTGGGTGTGGATTTCTTCGTTTAGGTGGATCCGTACGAATTTTACTACGTTCCGACGGACAGACCCGTCTTCGAGGTACAACAGATTCCCCTTGGAGGTGGGGAGTTCAGGATCAGGGCCGCCCCAGATCCCACATTCGCCTCCACGGAGACTTATGGGATCCCGAGCGTTAGGGCCGACCCTGTCTCCACCTCCTGGGGACTGTTTCGCTGGGAAGAGGGGTTCAATAATACCGCCGCGGAGTACTCCGCGGAACCACACCATGAAGAACCCCAACAGGTTCAACAACCGACAGACGAAGAAGCTGTCGGAGTTGCGGGTCCGAATCCTCAGCGAGTTGGGGCACCAGGGACCAGACGACCACGTTCCAGAGGAGGCGTTAAGCACCGGGAGTCCAAACGCCAGGTGCTACATAGACGTTGGAATACTAAAAGGGAATAACGTGTCTCAAGTTCTCAATAAAGAACATTAATCTCTTCTTGTAGGACTAATTCATTCAGAGGATAGATTTTCATCCAACCCTTCTTTTTTTTACTAGGAATTATTATTCACCAATGATTGATTAGTAATCAAATTATTATTGCGATATGAGATTAAGAGCACTAAAGATGAGTACCAATTCCATTTTCATTTTTTTTTACTCACAAAATTTTATTTCTTTTTGTTTTATTTTACGATCGGCTTTCTGTCGAACATCTCTCTTTAACCCACATGATGACCATGACTCCGGACCACCCTTTGGTTAATGTAAGGCGCCGGATTCGTGACGGATCTTCCTTGGGGGTTTCCCGGTCTGGTACGGGGGTGTTGTAATGTGGTGAAAATGCAAATACCACTAATTTTCCTCGACCGGTCAAGGCAGAATCCCTAAGTGGGAGAAGGGAAGACCTTAATTGTACCGTGGGCCTAGAGAGATGCTTGGCAAGCCAGCCGAATTGATTATGAATCGTTTACTGGCACCGGAATTTCTATGTCTGTTTAGGTTTGGCTTCGCCGTAAGGTTCCCAATATTCACTTCGCACGATGACACCCCTTAGCTAGGGTCAACGACTTATCCCGCTCTCTGGGTGACGTCACGTAAGGCACCAACTAATTGGGCGAGCTCACGAAAGGAAATCCTGGGAACAACGACAGACCAGAAAAGGATTTGAGATATTCAACTTTTCCAAATTTTTCTTCACAATATCAAAATCCTTTGTTGTTTAAAATCATAAATTTTAATTCAAAAGGTCAAACATTCTTTGTCCGCGATTCAGCTGGAAAACCCTCTTTTAATTTAAAATTACGCTCATCGTTGAAAGGCGAAGGTTTGGAAGGTCCGATGCGCGGCGGATTGGTCAATTCCAATCCCCCGCTTGCGCAGTCACTGCACTGACCGGCTACTCGCTTCCGTGGGAATCCGGAGAGAGCATTCTGTCTTGATCGTCTCGAAGGAAAAGTTGACTGTTATTAACTGGCTTGAGTAAAAATGCCTTTCACGCCGGAAGACCTAGAAAAGGTCCTATAGGATATCTCACGGATTCCCTACGTAAGTGAAGTCACGATTTCGGTGTCCTCTTCTTTATGTTTATTTAGTCAAAGGGAATTGTAAGTTTTTAATCTCTTTGGTTCCGCGGGTCAGACATCATTGGGTCCGCGTCCTTAAATTGTATGTTCGCTTGTTAAAATACCTTCTCTTGCTTTGAAAGATCAATTTAACGATTAACTAATTATGAAAGACCTTAACTGATTTTTCTTTGTTAACTTGTTAAAATTTTATATCTTTAAACTTGTTGAATAAATGGAGTTTTAGTAGCTATGTTAAAATCCTGCTCTTATTTTACTAAAGTCTGGCTCCAGAATCCACTATCCTCTAGAGTTAAGTTTGCATGTTATTTCAGGGGATTAAAATTATATTCGATATGGCGGAATTAACCGCCTGGCGTGTACCAAACACGCCCGTTAATGGAACCTCCAAAATTGCACCGTTGAACTTCCGCTTGGGATTAAGCATTTTGATTTCTTGACGTTTCAGCAAACTGGAGCAAAAGGAGCATACATTACAGATTATTATTTTCACGAGCTAAAATTTTGATATTTTCAATTTCAATATCAAAATAATGATTAAATTGCCTAATTCACAATCCCGTTTATGTTCATAAATGCGAGTTTTTAGTCTCCTGCCAGTCTCGTCAATATTAATTTTATTGCAACATTTACAATTTATCATATGTACAATACAAGATGAGTTTTCTTTGTTGTCTTTATCCTAAGACGTTCCGAAAGACCTTCAACATATGGTAACGATACCTTAAGTTCAGATTTATTCTGATTTTCATTCCATTTTGTATTTTTAGACGAATTATTATAAATGTCATTGATTCTTTATTTGATGATTTTATTTATTAATTGAAGTGGGTAATTATTTTGCATGAGAGTAATTTTTAATTGATCTGAATTTTCTTTACGGAATTTAATATCGCTCAATTTAACACATCTATCAATAAGACCTTTAATTAGACCAACTTTTTGAGAAAATAAATGATGGGAGTTATAATTCAAATAACGTCCTGGCCGAGATATTTTCTTATACCAATTTGTAGTTAAATTTCCTTCTGGAGTTTTTATAATCAATAAATCTATATAAGCAATAGAATTATTAACTTCTTTTTCAATAGTGAATTTAATTGATTTTTCCATATTGTTGAAAGTGTTTAGGAGTTCATCTATTCTTTCAGTAGGAACGATTGCTAAGATGTCATCCACATATCTTTTGTAAAGAATAGGAGTAAAATTTAAATCATTAACAGCCCTTTTTCTATATCTTACATTACTAAATTCGAAACAATAGGAGATAATGGAGAGCCCATAGGGCAGCCTGAAATTTGTTTAAAAAATTTATTGTTAAAAGAGAAAACTGTTTTGTTTAATACTGTTTTAGTGGCAATTAAAAATTCATTTTTGGAGATTCTTGTTAAATTATGGTATAAATTTAATTGCTCTTTAATACAATCCAATGCTAGGTCCAATGGAATATTACCATACATAGATACCACATCAAGTGAAACTATGGAATGTGAATCAGGAACTTTAATGTTTTTGAGCTCTTTTTGTAAATCCCAATTAATAATTTAATTAGAAACATAAAAACTTTAGGACATTTATCCAATCGTTTAAAATTCCGTTTATCAAATACTGTAAAAGACATTTCAATTCAAACTTTTTTCAACTTACAAGACTTTAGTCTTAATAAATTAAAATATGGAAAAAGAAAAAAATGTATTAAAAAGTTTGATATATTAAAAAAAAAATTTGGAGTCAAAAGTAACATATACATATTTTAGATTACAAAAATGTTTTGAAAATTTATCAAATATGCAAAACCCAAATCAAATTGCAGAAATTTTAGCATTAGGAAATAAACATGGTATTCCTTTCAATGTTAACAAAATGCCGGCTAATAACATCATAGCCAATATTGAAAATTGCATAAAAAATGTAGAAAACGACGAATTAAAATTAAATATTAGAAAAACTACAACTCAAATAATCTCGAATCATAATTTTATAATTAAATTAAATAATACTAATAAAATTGATGAACCTATTGAAAATTTGCAAAATAAACATAAAGATTTAATAGTATTGAAAGCTGATAGAAATGACACTTTATACAAAAATATCAAAACTAGTCTTGTTCCAACTCTTGAGCAAAAATGTAATAATATTGTAATTAGATGGGAAAAGAAAAGGTTCATAAATGAAAACATGACATGGTCTCTAAAGCATATGCTCTCCCAAAATTCCATAAACCAGACTTAAAATGGCGGTTGATTGTTTCCGCCACGAAGGAATAGTAAGGAGTAGTATCCCTGTAAGTGGGGAGTGGGACCAGCGACGTCCAAGAATTCGTTAATGCTTGCCACGAATGAAAACTCGTATGCACGGTCGTGCACATGCGCACTGGCGGTTGCCATGCCAA
>CAKNYM010024988.1:0-12402 GCA_932195095.1 Andricus curvator
ATTTTTTAAGGCCAGCAGGCTAAAAAATAAACGTTTATCTCTCTATTTACTAACTCTTACATACATATTATCTCACAATTGCACGAGACCTTCCAGGGGTTCCATTTCCTCTTACCATTTCTCTTCAAGCATTTGTAAGTTACGCAACACTAATTTCCCTTACATATTTCTCTTGTATCAATTTTGGTCTCGATTTTGGTTGTTTCCACCCCCTTGCATTCTCTCTTCCCTATTCTCTTCTAGACTCTTCATCCACTTTTCTCCTTGTCCACAACCGCTCATTATCCATCTAACTCTATCTAGCACGCTCTTTCCTCCTTCCTCTTCCCCTGTACATCTCTCCACCACGTGCTCCCATGATTCCCTTTCATAACCACATACTCTACACATTTTCATTCCTTCACTCATCCAATATTTACACTCATTCATTCATTCTCCCATTCTGAAACGTACCAGCCTGGACCACCTGCACTCCTTTTTTAACTTTCTTAAATATTCTGGGATCCCTTCCATCTTAACCAATTTATACCATTTATTGTATTTTGACTCCATAATCTTTTCCCACCTCTTCTCTTCCTGCTCCTTGATCATTTCTCCTTCTACTTCCTGCCACTCCCTCCCCTCCTCACACATTCTTCATTCCCTTCTAACTTGCCATCTTTCCTCCTCCCATCTTGAATGTCCCGTGTTTCCTCTCCTCTCTATTTAATATTTCCTGCAGGCATACTTGAGCACCTTTGCTACCCTTACCACTCTTAAGTTTCTCTTCAAAATTCCAGATCCTTTTCCTCTGCCATATCACCAATTTCTCTCTCCCTGTTTCTTCTCTCAGCATATATCCTGGGCAGTTCCAGCTCACTCCCATAAACCATCTCAGAAATCTCTCTTGCATGTTTTCTACTTTTTTGTACTCCTTCCACCCCCAAATCTCCACTCCATAACACATCACAGACCATACCAGTGAATCAAACAGCCACACCCTTATCTTCCAGTCCTCTTTGAATCTTCTTTTTCCAATCCCCCACACTTGACCCATCACCTCAATTGCACTTTCTATCCTTTCTTTCACTTGCAGATCATTTCCACCTCCCGCTTCGAACCAGAATCCTAAATAACTGTCAATAAATAAATTGTCAGGTCTTTCTCTCTCACATACTCTTCTAATCCTTTTATTAGCAAGTTCATTCCACTTTCATTTTCTGCCAGGAGCACAACATCGTCCGAGTACGCTAACGAGTATATTCTCTCATTTCCTAGAACTATACCCCCATTTACCTTTCCTTTCCATTTTCTCTTGTAGGTCTGCTAACAATATACCAAACAACAACGGACTTAGCGGGCACCCTTGCCTGAGACCCCTACCTGTCCAGAACTCCTCTCCTTTCTGTTCCCCGATCCTCAACCTTGTCTTCGTCTCCGTAAAGACCTCTTTTATCCTCTCAATCAGCTGTTCGTCCATCTCCCTTTCTTTCATCGCCTTCCACAAAACTTTCCTATTCACCGAGTTAAAAGCTGCCTTAAAATCTACGAAGAGTGCTACCAGTTTTCCTTTTTTCTGTCCCATATTCCTGTTGACTAAATAGTTCAGCACGAAAATGTTATCCACTGTCCCCATCCTCTTCCTGAATCCTGTTTGATTGTGTGGAATACTTCCTTTCTCTTCTACCTGTTCTTCTAATCTCTTCCTGAGCACCTCCGCGTATATTTCATACGTTACTGGCATGAGAGTGATTCCTTTATAATCTTCCACTTTTCTACCTCCTCCTTTCTTTAATAAAGGAAATACCAATCCTGTTCTCCACTCCTTCGGCCATCCATCCCCTCTCCATACTCTATTACATACTTCCTAAATCTCTTCTCTAACCCTTCTTCCGCCAAATTTCAACGCTTCATTCTCCATCCCATCCTCTCCTGTCGCCTTGTTTCTTTTTAACTTAACAATTGCTTGATTCACCTCCTCTCTAATCAACTCATTTCCACCTTCCATGTCTCTCTCCTTGATCTTTCTACTTCAGCCCTCACCTTGCTATCCACTCCTTCTAGCAAATTTCTTAAAATATACCGTTCATTCATCCATTCTTATCTCTTCATTGATTCCTTTCCATCCACTCCTTTCTCTATTAATCACCTCTTATTCTCTTCCTTCCTTTATTGCTTTCTCTACCTCCTCCATATACCTCGCCTTCTCCTCCTGTCGTTTTACATCCAGTAATTTCTCGTGTTCCCTCTTGATTTTATTATGCTCCTTTCTGTCTATCTCTCCTCTTCTCCAATTCCTTAACGATAACTGCATACGCTCTTTACTCTCTATACATTCCACATCCCACCATCCTCTCTTCTCTCGACTTTCTTCCTCATTTGGCCTAATTTCTTCAACTATCTTATTTACCCTTCCCCTCATCTTACACAACATCTCATCCACACCTCTCCCGTCTTCAATCATCACATTCTCTTCTTCCATTCTTTCCGTATATTCTCTTAGCTTATCTACTCCCCATTTGCTCATCTTTGCTTTCTTCCCTGTCGCCCGCTCCTTCTTCCTTCCTTCTTTTCTCCAATTCCCACATTTCAACGTTGCAATGACCGGGAAGTGTTCTGACCCTATTTCTTTCCCTACTTCCATACTTTCCAACAGCCTCCTTATCCTTTCCTCGGCTAGCATGTAGTCTATTACTGTCTCTAAATCTCACTCTCTTTATTCCATATTTCCACTCCCTGTTCCCCCGTCCAAGCATTCAAATTACCTCCTATCAACACCAATTCATCATCCTCTTTCGCCACCCATTTCCTAATCACACTCCAACCTTCTTCTTCTTTTCCCCTTCTCCTGTAAACGCAAACTATCCTCACCCTTCTTCTTCCTATCTTCACCATTCTCGTCATTACTCCATCCGTTTCCTCAAATCCCATTTCTATTCTCTTTTCTCTCACCAATTCCTTCCTCACTCCTGACACCATACCCTCTTCCTTTCTTCCCTTTACCTTCTCCTTCTTTGCCTCTTGCATCTGCCACATATATCCCTTGGGTAACTTCCTCTTCATTCTCTTCCAATTACCTCCTCCCTTATATCCTTAGTCTCCACTTCTTCCCCTCGTCGGCCTCCTTCTTTCCTTTCACCCTATACTGTTTCCATTTCCTCTTCCCTTATATCCTTATTATCCACTTCTTCCCCTCGTCGCTATGGACCCTCCCTACATACTTCACTCAGTTTTTCTTTCTCATCATCCCACATCCACTCATTCCCATTCATCCACATCCTGTCTTTCCCTATCCATACTGTGTTCCCTTTCACTCTTTCACTCCATGCTCTCTGTTTCATCATTCACTTTCTTCTTCTTTCATTCCACGTCATATCCTCCTCTATCCTTTCTTCCCTCCCCTTTAAAGCTTTCTTCTTTCTCAAGATATCGACTTTTTCTTCCTCATTTCTCACTTTCAGTATGTACATACGTGATTTACCTCCGATCTTCCTTCGCACTCCATTTACCTTTTCCACGTGCACTTTTGCCTCTATTTCACTCATCAACTTTTCCACTTCTTCTCTTCCTGATTTCATTCCTCTAATCACTATATTTCTACACCGTTTCGTCTTCTCTTCTACTTCCATTTTCCTTTTCAACTCTCTCAATCTCCTTCTATTGCCCCTTCATCCCCTTTCTTTATATCCTCAGACTTACATTCTCGCTTTCTCACTCTTTCTTCCAACTTCTTCATATCAGATTTTCTCTCTTTCTTACTCATCCTTTGATTTTTCTCAATATCCTCCAACTGCTTCCAAACTTTATCCTTTTCTTGCCGCCACACCAGATCCCATTCTTCCCACTTCTCTCTAACTTTCCTCATTTCCTCCCAAACCTCCTCCCCTCGCTTTTGCATGCCATACATACTTCGGTTCGATTCCTCTCTAAACCCTTTAATGAGATTTTCCAGGCTCTCTAGATCGACTTTTCCTTTTGCTTTATTCCTCTCCGGTGGAGACTTTTTTTTAAACTTTTTCCGCAACTTCTCATTTCCCTGCTCATATCCCTCTTCTTCCCTTGATCTTTTACTGTCTTTCGTCTTATCCCCCTCATCGCTTTTATCCGTAACCCCTCCTTGTTTCGCCGGTCTCAGTGAGACCATCAGCACCGGGGTTGTTGTCTACCTGCTGCCCTCTGTCGGACCCCACTGGGCTCTTCGCAACAAACATGCTGCCCTATCTTAGCGATCTGCTGTCCCCTATCTTCTCTCTCACTTTTCCGCCCTCGACAACTAACCTCCAAATTAGCACTTTTAACTTTCCTCCTAACCCTTTCAACCTTACAAAAAAGCCCCCCCACACTTCCACACAACCCCTTCACTACACTGACCTCCGTTACCACCTTTCGCCTCAATCACACCTCCACGTTCGTCGCCGGAACCAAAAAAGATAGCACAGAACAAACACGCGTACTTTACAATTCGGTACCGGAAACGGAAGCCAAAATTTTAGTCAGTAATTTATTTGAATCCAATGTTTTTTTTTAATTAAGGAAATAGTATTAAAGAAATTATTTCTTCAATTCAAACAAGGAAAAAACGCGAATATTGAAAATGAAACAAATTTTTACTTCTTTTAAATGTGGTTTTACGTCAAAATAAAACAAAACGAAGTTTAAGGAACAATTTCTTAAATTCAAACATAAATTTTCTCTCGGTGTTGTATGCGCTTGGAAAAGTTTAGAAGCCGCATTGAAGATACCAAATGTAATAATTGATTCTTAATTCAACTGTATCGCTAAATCTTAGTTACAGAAATATATCTATAATAGTTTGATGTTTCGACTGATTTAATTTTCTCTGTTCAGGAAATTGGTCCCGAATATGTACATCGATACCAATCCTGATAGAGTATTAAACCTGAAATAAAAGATTTTATTAGCGACTATAATTAAGATTCAACTCTAAGTAATTTCATTTTATAGAAATTTTCTTTTAATCGCTGAATGTCCAGGATTGTCTTTCTTTTGTTTGAATTTATTTCACGAGTTTTAAAATGTGCATCATTTTGATTTGTAAATCAGATAATTTATTTGATGAGTTTTCATACTTAAAACTATTAAAAATCGAATTGAATTTCAATTGTTACAAATCACATTTGCACTTTATTTAATGTTCTTTTGTAAATTAGAAACTATAAAGAGCAACCAGCCAGCATTATTTCAGAACTAAAAGGAATGGACTTTTTAGTTCCTATTTGAGAATGAGTTAAAGAAAGACCGTTTTCCTTAAATTCTTTATAATTGTCTAGTTTTCATTTGATTAGCTTCGGTTTTTACTAGAATCAAAATGATAACATCATCATTATGTTGGGGCTTCAAGAAATTGATTACACAGCCACAAAAAAAAAAATTTCTGGTCTGAAGGTCAGACCATGTTTACTATATGTTTTTGGGGTCGCTGAATCCGAATCCGAGGTCCAAAAACCCCAGCACGTCAGGGTTCTGATATAAACTCAAAAAACCTAATAAAAAATCTTTTTTTTGGGTCTGGAGGTCAGGCCATGTTCACTATGTATATTTGGGATCGCTTAATCCGAATCCGAGGTCCCAGAACCCCTAGCACGTCAGGGTTCTGATATAACCTCAAACAACCTCATAAAAAATATTTTTTTGGGTTTGGAGATCAGACCATGTTTACTATATGTTTTTGGGATCGCTGAATCCGAATCCGAGCTCCAAAAACCCCCAGCATTCAGGGTTCTGACATAACTTCAAAAAACCTCAAAAAAAAGATCTTTTTTCGGGTCTGGAGGTCAGACCATGTTTACTATATGTTTTTGGGGTCGCTGAATCCAAATCCGAGGTCCAAGAACTCCCAACACGTCAGGATTCTGAAATAACCTCAAAAAACCTCATAAAGAATTTGTTTTGGGTCTGGAGGTCAGACCATGTTTACTATAATATTTTGGGGTCGCTGAATCCGAATAAGTAGTCTAAGAAACTCCAGCAAGTCAGGGTTTTGATTTTTAAAGAAACTCGTGAAATTTATTTATCCGAATTACGTGTGTCTGTATCCAGGGCACCTCCTCGCGGTGACGGCGGGCAACTGAGTGAGCCTGTGATCCGGCTAAGTCCCTGGATTGCGGCTTTGATGCCGTCATGGCAGGCGCACGCAAGCGTTTCACGATGCAGAGAGTCGGATCCGCAGGATTCGGATTCAGCGACCCAAAAAACATATAGTAAACATGGTCTGACCTCCAGACCCGAAAAAAGAATTTTAAGAATGTTTTTTGAGGTTATGTCAGAACCCTGACGTGCTAGGGTTTTTGAACCTCGGATTCGGAATCACCGACCCCAAAAACATATAGTAAACATCTCTATCCCAACCTGTCAGAAATTCGGAGCTGGTTAAAAGGAGTCGAGAGCCCGTCCTGGCGAAAACCACTCCATCTTTCCATTCATCAAACCCGTTCATGCCCTTTTTTTCAATAATGAATGCGCACCCAATTTTCGGTTTTCCTTCGATTCGCACTCATTTCACGTAATAGCTACATTCTTACCCAGCAAACACGTTCTGTAACTGCTTCGTAACAAAGCAGTAACATTGTTATATCGAGTTATGTATTATATAACGGCGAAAAATACATAGAAATGGTCTCTTTTGCTGAAAAAATTTGATCTTTCGTCAAACCAGAGTAGTCACATCTTATGGATTCGGATTCAGCGACACGAAATACAAGATATTTATCTTCAAAAAGATATGAGAATAACTTTTTTAAATATTTTGAAAATTATTATTATTAATCTTCAAATTCATATAATATATTCAACATGCAAACTTCTTTTATAGGTATTGAAACTTTTGAATTCTTAAAATTAAATGTAATAAAAATAATAACTTATTATATAATCCAAGTGCATATGTCTTTTACGAAGGGAAAAAACAATAAATAAATTTTGAATATAATTACTGTTGTTAAGGAAGAAGATATATTACTATTCGATATAAGCATCGACTGTGAGTACACTGTAAACAATTTCGGGAATTTCCACAATTTTTAGTGGGGAAAAATCCAAATTTTCGTTGTGGAATATCATTTTCCCCAAGATTTGGGCAAATTTTCCTAAAAGTTTATATAATTCACTAAAAAATTCGGGAAAATTCCCTAAAATTCAGGAAATTAGATAATACCTACAATTTTTGGGGAAATTTCCCTGAACATATGTTAATTTATACAAAAGTTTGAGAATATTCCATACAATTTGGGGAATTGAATGATTCCTACTGATTGTATGGAATCGTTCCAAAAATAATGTTTGATTTTCTACGTAGATTATGTAAATTTTCTGAAAATTCTTGAAGTATTACCGTATGTTCAGCAAGATGTTTTGCCCTGAAATATTTGATAAACTAGCACAATATTTTGAATGATTTTATACATTCTTTTGGGAAAAAGATTTATTATTGTTATAGTCATTTAAAAGATTTCTTTTCATAAATTTTTGTTGTTCACGTCAGAATGCAATAAATGATTTGCATATTACATGCAAGAAATGTATTTAGCGTTTTTATTTTAAAATTTCTTTTGCAGTGCTTTGCTTTTAATAAGTGTTATTATTTAAATCTTACTGCTCTGAGCTGGTAGTTCGGGAGAAAATCCACCAGGGCGCGACGTACCGCCTCTCTCGCAACAGAAATTACGCGTCGAGTGTTTAGGAGAGCAGTCGTCCCGAAGCAAAGCATACTTACCTAGCGTAGAGGCTACCGTGATCAACAAGGTGGTTCCGTCTGGGCGAGGCTCTTCCATTGCTACGCTTGATCTTACCCTTGCCTTTTTTTATTAATATTCCACAAATTTTTGGGAATTTAAGCTATTACACGATATCAAAGGAAATATTCGCCATCAAATCTTGGGGGAAATTCACAACTTTTTCGTTAATATTCCAAAAAAGTTTTGGGAGATTTTCTTCAATAATAAGTATCAATATTCACAAAGTTTGAAGCCATATTCCACAAATTTTGGGGAATTTTTTCTGCATAAAGTTGGGGAACATTCCTGAAATTTTAGGTATTATTACACAATAGCACAGGGAATTTCCCCCATCAGATCTTGGGGAAAACTCACCACTTTTTGGTTAGTATTCCACAAGAATGTTTGGGGAATTTTCCCTACTAAACTTTGGATCAAATCCACCAAAATGTATGGAAATTAGCGTCAACACAATTCTTGGGAAAATTCCCCAAGAAAATTTGTACAGTGTATCTTTTAAACAAAATCTTTATCTGCCTTTAACTTTTAAATACGTTTTCATTAGTGTTTTGAAGGGCGTTGAGTGCAAGTTCTAAATAAAATTTATAATTTTTACATTACACTTACGATATAATTTTAAATTTACAACATAATCTTATGAGAAGTTTGAGAAAAGAGCTGGATTACAGCACTCTTAAAGCGGAAAGATTGATACATAAATTTCTTACAATTTAAAACGTTAATCATCTTTAGAGAGATAGATGTTATGGCTTTTGATGAATTCTATGCATTTTAAACATCACAGACACTTAACTCATAAAAGCTTGGTAATATAAAAACAGTGAAAAGTGATTATCATTCCCTGAAATAAGTTTTATGGTTGATGAAAAGTATCGCTGATATTGTTTATTCAGCAATAAAATTTAATATTTGATTTAAATACTTTTAAATCCACCAATTCATAAAATGTGTAAAATGAAGAAATAAAAAAATAAATTCCTCCATTAGCCCTGGCTTTTCAGCGAAAAAGTTTGCCTGAGATTTTGTCTCGACAAGATCTAAGCGATTCATTAGCTCAGTTGGCTCAGGTTAAGATTGTTTAGGTAGGGTTCGAATCCCCAGTGGATGCGATTTTTCAATGCGTTTGAGCGTGTGCTTATGCTTGTAAGTAACCGTGCGTGCAATTGTGTAATATAAAAAGTAATTTAAGTGCAGTGATAATATATAAAACAATTTTGGTGTGCAAATTTATCATTACATTACCGTTCCGTAAGTGATACATAACACACACACACATTTATATATATATAATTTAAAAAAAAGTGAAACAACCACCGTAGGGTCCCACTAAGAGCAACTGCCATCCAAAAAATGTCAATAGAGATGGGTGATATATATATATATATATATGACTTTGGGATACGGGGCGACCTCTCAGAGTATCAGCCTTATCCTTGCACGCGGGGGCTCTCGACAATGGGTCGGACAACAATGCCGACTACCCTAGAGGTGGGGGAGCCAATCAAGACGGAGTAAATGCGATTAACCGGCAGAATCTCAATACTTTTAAGTGGACGGATCGACTCAGGTACGACGTGCTGGAGTGCTATGATACCAGTATGGCCCCTGAACGAAAAGGTTACATGGCGCGACTGCATTCTCTGTGGTGCGAGAAACACCCAGAGCTCTCGGATTTTTCGCAAAAACGTCTGCAAAACCGTGTCGAGGACCTCCGGAAAAGGGGTTATATAAGCGGAGCGCCTACACAACCGCAGCCAGAACAAGCCGGCATCAGAGAAAGAGAGGCGACAAGGAGACCAACGGCGAACAGGCATCTAATAGAGGAAGAGCGATGCTTCAGGACCCGGAAAAACATTAACATTCAGGTTTCTCTCAAGCCCAAAGATCTGACTGAACTGGATGATGAGCTTCGTGGAGATTTTTCCGAAGAATCTGACCACTGGACTATCAATTGTAGTGTGTACAATGCAGCGAGAACTTTGGCAGATGCAAGCCGTAAAACAAAACCAACGGTAGATCATAAGACGAAAAGACGAATGCATCAACTTAGCACAAAGATAGGCTGGGCAAGATAGTACGCGTCCCGCATTCAGTGTGTGATTGACTACATAAAATCTAGCAGGACATTCACTGCCAAGGTTCGACAGTTCGCGCGCGAACTGCGGATCCGTCATCACACAATCAACAAATAAAAGCTACTGACCATCAGGCAGCATATTGTTGACAGAATACGAGTACTATCTAACGCTAGGAGAAGTCTAGAGCGGAGAGAGAGAGGTGGATCAGAGAAAATCAACAGTTTTTGTCTGACCCATCTCGACTCTTCCAAGACCCTCCAGTTACTGTCGACCATCCGCCCAAACCAGAGGAGGTCGAAGCATTTTGGAGAGAAGTCTACGAAGTCCAACATCCACTTGAAGAAGGCTCAAAGAACATAAATAGCTTCAAGGAGCTGTGCAATGCCCTCATAACTGCTGAGGAGGAATGCCCACCTATCACTACCGAGGAGGTGAAAAACGTATTAAGAGACATGAAGAACTATTCCGCTCCGGGACCAGATGGTATCAAGACCTTCTGGTGGAAGAAGTTTCCTTCAACCCACCAGCATCTGGCCCGAATTTTCACTTCATATCTAAAGTCGGAAGAGCCTATTCCGGGGTGGTTGGTGAAAGGGCGCACAGTGCTCCTGTCGAAGACGGGCAACTTAGCTTCCCCCAAAAATTACAGGCCAATAGCTTGTCTGAACACAGTGTATAAGATCTTCAAAGCTATACTAAATGATAAGATTGTTCGGACAATTGGACCTGTGTGGCGAGAGATGTATGAACAACTTGGCTTAAAGAAAGGCGTAGGAGGATGTCGGGAGAACTTGCTCATCAATAGATGTGTCTGTAAAGACGCAGTATCCTGTCAACGATTTCTATCGATGGCCTGGATTGATTAGCGGAAAGCTTTCGATTCAACCTCCCATAGACTTATCATCTGTCTGTTAGAAAGCCTAAAGGCTCATCCACACATCGTGAGGTGCATTAAGACATTAATGCCGCTTTGAAAACCAGATTTACTATCTCATCTGGAAAACATCGTGTGATCACTAACAGTATCACCTTTCAGAGAGGTGTGTTTCAGGGCGACACCATGAGCCCTCTCCTCTTTTGCCTCACATTATTGCCACTATCTCTCGCACTTCACCATTCCGAAAGGTATCTCTGCGGCAAACCTGGAGTTCGGGTTAGAGAAATGCGCCGAGGTTAACTTGAAGAAAGGAAAACTTGATGGCATCCCCAAAGATCCTGAGCTCGTTGACAGAAGCGCTATATGACACCTTTGCGCTGGAGAGACCTATATATACGTGGGCGCGCCACAGAGCCGCATTCAGGAAGTGACATCTATAAAGGATACTATCCGATGCAGATACAAACGTCTCATCCGACGAATATGGTCTTCCGAACTGTCGGCGAGGAACAAAGTATCTGCCACGAACATGCTTGCCGTCCCCGTAGTACTCTATTCATTTGGAGTATTTCCATGGACGAAGGGCGAGCTCGGATCCCTCGATATCGGGTCCGAAAAGGTTATGCACATGAACAAAAGCATGCACCTTAAGTCTTCTGTTCCACCACTTTACATCTCACGCCGTCAAGGTGGTCGCGGAATACTGGATCTTGAATGTCTTCACAGCAGGATTATTCTGAGTACAGCACATATGGCCGCAAATGGACAAGACCCTCTTCTTAAAATGGTCAGGAAACACGAAGAAGTGGGCAAAGGGGCGTTTCTGTACAAAGCAGCGGAGGAGGCTGCTGAAGCACTTGGCATTGACTTAAATATTAGGGGTGAGCAAAATGCATCAAATCTTATCCATTTTGAATACTCACTCCTGGAAGCCCGGATTAAGAAAGCACAGGAGAAAAACTTCCACGAACAGCTCCTCGACAAGAGGATGCACGGCATCTTCCACAGAAATGTGGAAGATCAGTCGATGTCGTATGAGCTAACTTTTGCTTTCCTTAGATCACTCGGATTGAAGTCGGGCATGGAGGGTTTCATTTTGGCATGTCAAGACGGTGTCATTTCTACTCTAGCATACTGTCGGCACATTTTGAGCCAACACTTTCCCGATGATAGCTGCAGAGCGTGTCATGTACACCCTGAGCATCTAGGACACATACTATCTAGTTGTCCAACTCATGCCGGAAAGACTTACACTGAGAAGTGCCGCATATACTGGAACTTCATATTCTCGACAATTGTTTCTGTTGCGGACTCGAGGCCTGACATAGTTCTCCTTGACTTCGAGAAACGAACCATGTTCGTTATCGAGTTTCCGGCACCAGCTCACATAAACGTCACAGCCAAGGAGGAAGAAAAGAAAGAGAGGTATAAAGATCTTGTAAAGGAGTTGCGACGGTTATACCCGGAATATTCTGTTAAGCTAATCGTCTTAATCATCGGCGCTCTTGGAGGTGCCAAGGTTTCACTGGTTAATAGCCTGAAAAGCATCGCTGCGTGTGAAACTTCTGCTGGATTGTCGTATTGAATTCGTGGCAGACTGTAACCACCTATCTCGCGGTCGTGAGACGTGGTTACCGCTGAAATTTTGCCGCGATTTCGCTGGAAGCGGGTGCAATTTTTCAGATTAGCACCCGCTCCCAGCGAAATCCTGCGG
>CAKNYM010024989.1:0-13954 GCA_932195095.1 Andricus curvator
TGATCCAGAAAAGGGCAAGCCTTTTCCTACACTAAACAGGACTATGACAGAACATCTAGGAAATTGTCGAAAAGATTTTCCAGTGCACCACCAGTAACAAACATTTCCAAAGCTCATGCTTTTAAGGTCTCCTGCAACAATACTCTTACTACATTTAGATACTCTGATGCATCCGAAATTCTATCAACAACTGAATTCTCCTAAATGAAGTAAAAACATATCAAAATAAATCGAAAGATAATTTATGAAAAAAGCGAAGAAAAGAAGAATTAAAAAAGAAAAAAAAACATTTGAAAAGATAAAAAAAAAAATTTTTTTTAAACGAAAAAAAAAACTAATGCGGGCTTTATTACATAAAGACAGTCTCAACCCTGTAAAACTCAGATAGCTTTTGACAACTTTCCACAAGCAACAACTTACTACAAGCGACAATCAGTTGATTTTCAAAAATCTCGCCCGCCATTTTGAATTCGCCATGTTGAATTTTGCAAATTCTACTTCAGATTCGTGACCAGCGACCCCAAGAACCTTCGTAAACCAAATTTGGCTGAAATCGGTTGATTTGAAAAAAAGTTGTCCGCCTTTTTTGGTCCGCCATGTTGAATTTTGCAAACATGACTTCAGATTCGTGATCAGCGACCCCAAAAACCTTCGTAAACCAAATTTGGCTGAAATCAGTTGTTTTAAAAAAATTTTGTCCGCCATATTGGATTCTTGTTCATTATTTTTGGTCCGCCATATTGAATTTTGCAAATATGAGTTCATATTTGTGATCAGCGACCCCAAAAACCTTCGTAAACCAAATTTGGCTGAAATCGGTTGATTTTAAAAAATTCTGTCCGCCATATTGGATTGTTGTCCGTCATCTTGGATCGGACACGTTGAATTTCGCCAACCTACCCTACAAACTTTTCAGGGCCGTCAATTGCCAACAATTTAAGCCCAAAAGCAATCGAATTGGTCGTCAATATTTCTTTTTTCAAAGGTTTTTGATCCGAACGCTCGATTTTTATCTCGTTTTCGGCCGCCATTTTGTGCCACCATATTGAAATTTTCGAAAAGACCACACGGGCCGGGAAGGCGGTTCAAAAAAGGATCATTTTAAGCCAAAGATCATTTATATCCATCAACAGGAATTTTGGAGAGAGCGGTGTTACGGTTGAGAAAGAACGTCCCATATATATATATATGTGTGATGTACGTCACTTCCCGTTTAGTGAACGAATCATCCGGTTGGTTAAGAAATGGCGACAGTCAACGTGACATCATTTTTTTGAGCTCGTACGCAATCGTATCACACGCACTAATATATTCGCGATCGGTCGTTTCAAATTGATCGAAAAATCATCCGAGATAATTATGAAGTGATTTGTATATTCATTTATATTAAATGTACTTATGTTATAAAAGTGTGAGAGTTTCATTGTTTCAAGAACCTTCGCGGCTATAAGAGCATTCTGATCCTAACATTGATTTGGCTATCTAACCGTTTGGTTTTGTGTGACAAATGTCACGCCTTTAACACTATTGATTCCTGTTGAATCCAGCAAACACGGTTCCTAAAAACCTATAAATAGGGAAATTTTATAATTCAGAAAGCCTTTTTGACTTTCGTACATTACGTACATTATTGCTGCACATTATCACATCTAAATATTCCAAATTTCGAATATTCCATCTGGCCAACTCTCATTTGTAATTACTATAATAAGTCCTTCTTTATAAAATTCCTTTTTTGTATGGTAAAAATAATGCACTATGAAATATAAATTGCACTGAGCTGGACTGAATGATGAAAAGCCATAAGAAGCATCACTCTGATCAATGTCCATATAACATAGATTAGCAGTTCGAACTCGAAAGTTCATAGCCCCACTACCTGATTCGGGTAGTAATGTCCATATTATTATTATCCATTTTATTGTCAATGTCCATATTCACAATAAAAAACAAGGTTTACCGAAAAAGTAACTGAGCCCAATGACGTTTTACTGAAAATGCTGGAAAGCACTATGCGAAATTAGGAATACGCGAAATTTTTCATGATTTCAATTGAGAGTCTTCGGGAAAGGTCTGACAGCATCTCGTCGTCTCTGCTTGTTTCCAGCGCCATTTTGATCTAAGATTGTCGTTGACTCACTCACTCCCTCGCTCCCAGTTGTGCAATCGATCAACCCAATCGATAGCAAGTATTCGATTGCACTAATACTCGACTGAATCAAAATAATTGATTGTTATTGTAAGTTTAAAAAAATGACGTTCGCGAGCGTCAACCTCTGCCAATGATAATCACAGCCACACAAAAAAAAGTGAAGTATCTTGATCTGGGGACGAGACATATATATTCCTATGTATTTTGACGCACTGAATCTGAATCCGTCATAAAAATTGACCCAACGCGTCTTGGTTTGACCCTAACCTCAAAAAAACTCTGAAAATCGTTAAAATGGCCCGTTTTGCTTGTACAAAATCGAACCAGACACATATGGATGCATTTTCGTGGTAGTTTAGTCTAATCAGACTTTTTGACGAGCTAATCAGGTAAGAATTTATTGATAACTTCAAAACCATCAAATGCCAATTTTACAGTTTTGTGAAACCTACTAGGTTGCAATATACTCCTAACCTCAAGACAGATCGTGAAATGCCTGAACTATTTTTTCTTGTAGCATAAGACTCTCCATGAACCAAGTTACCCATTGATGAAGAACTCCGGTCGCATGATGACGACGTCGGAGGGTCCGCTTTCCCACCCTGACCAGACGCCGATACTGGGGTTCCTAATCCCTGCATCGTAAAACATTTTTTATTTGTGCCTGCTATGACGCCATGAACGCCGTTTACCCAGGGACCATGGAGCAATAATATGGAGACCGATCTTCGTACAAGCGTTCTGACTGCGGCAATTGCACCTTTATTGCCAAGCTTAGACGTTTCGAATCAGCACTATAACCAGTCGGGCATGCGCACTTGTATCCACTATCTCCTTTTCTCCCGCGAGATGTGTGCGAGTGGCACAAGCGTCTACACCTCGACTGCAAATTTGCGCTCGGGTCTCGTATTGTTCGCGCGCACCACCCACCTACTCGCGGGAAATTCATAAATCGATGTTTCAATTAGCTGTGAAGATATCTATTACTTATCATAATGTGAGTCTTGAGACTTTTCTTTTTTCTGTTAATGAATTGAATCGTAACTAAAAAGTAATTGTTTATGTTTCTAATTATGGAGCCTAAAACTTTCTGGCTGTAAGTGTTTTTAAAAGAAACTAATTCGCCATTCTGTGTTACAATTAAATTTATCATTAAAATAAATTGTGTGAATATGTAATAAACTGCGTAACAATGTTAAAATAGTACTAAATTAAAAATATCAATATATATTAAAATTATTATCGCAAGCATATGGAATCGCTCTTAGGATCGTGTTTAATAAACTTCATATACTTTCATGATAATCGCTCAGATAATTCCATTTTACACAAATGCAAAATAAGTTTAGCAGGCATTTTCGATTCTTAATAATAAACCATAAAACGTTCTTCCGGTTAACCAAAAATTAAATTGGATTTTAAGTCGAAAAGTTCAATTACGCAAATAAATAACAGACCTAACCTATAAATCAACTGTACTCACATCAAATTTCTACCATTGAGGGTAAATTTTTAAAAAAGTTCCACATGTACGTAGCACTTTAATCATAAAAAGCAATTCAATCGACAAATTCTAGATTATTACTTTAATTGCGAATATTTGAAAAGATTCAAAGAAATGAAAGCACTTTGAGCTTGCAAGCACGCTGCTATACAGACATATATATTATATTTAATATACCGTGTGCAGCTTTCCATATTTTAATGTATATTAAATTTCAACTACCGTTTATGCAAATTACTTCATACAAATTTGTATTAAATTTAATACAGATTTTTCTCACAGTGAAGTATCTAATTTGATGAATCTTTTTCTAACAACGTTACAGCAATGGAATTTTGCTCATCTTGACTTGGTTTCTCGAAACGTCTGCTTTTTTTCGATGTAGTCTATCGTGTGCTGAACAGTCTTCTTTGAGGTTCAATTTTCTTGTTAGCAGGTTCTTTCGTTTGTCTAGGCGCTGCTACCAATTCTTGACGAAGGGCCCTGATTGTTGGTTCAATGGGATTCAAAAGTTTCTCCACTGCTGATATCTGCTTTTCATTTTCTACCTCGCTTTCTACAAGGTTTATGGCTCTCTGTAGTTTTTCTATTAATCTTTTCTTTTTCTCTAATAGCGGTTTCCTTTCTTCAGATTTACTGAAAAGCTCAAAAATTGATTGTGATTCTATCACTCTTGCATTTTCAGCGATTTCTAGCGGTTGGTCGTCTCCTAAATAGGAACATGTATCATTATTATTTAAATGGGCCCACCATCCATCCCACTGGTACTCATGACCTGGTACTTCGCTACTAAACACGATCGCGAAACGGGCCAAGTGATTATTGGAGTTTTTTTCTTTACATCCAACTCATTGGGCCCTACAAGATCAAAAAAGTACTTCAAATAACTTATTCTCTCTACAGCTGTCCTTTGATGGTGCATTCGGTGCTCAGACATTTTCACACGGATGATTCTGTTAAGCCTCTCGAGGTCAGTCATGGACCAGGTGACCAAACCAAAGGAGTATGTTAGGAGAGGAATGGCATGGGTGTTAATTGCCTTTGTGATGTTCTTCGGACTGAGGACAGGCGCCAGAATCCGACTAAGGCGATCCGAAAAAGCAGTCTCAAACGCCTTTTTAATTGCAGAGTGGAGGGGGGCCCTCGCCTGCAATATGCGAAGGTACCTGTACGATTCTTCATCAGTCATCGCCTCAATCAGAGCGTGGTCGTCCAGTATCAATAGAGCATTTACCTCTCCACGGGATGAATGCAGCTTGCTGCATTTGTCCAAACCCAGAGACATCCTGATGTCATAGGAGAACTGCAGCAAGATGTTAAGTAGGCTGTTTAGTTTCGACTCTGAGCTTGCATAAACCTTTATATCGTCCATGTACAGGAGGTGAGTGAGTTGAGACTGAGCCACTCCGACGTCAATTTTGAACCCATAGGACGTGTTGTTAAGTGTCCAACTTAGTGGGTTCAATGCTAAACAAAGCCATAGTTCGCCAAATGAATCACCCTGAAAGATTCCTCGTTTAATGAGCAAGGACCGGGTATGCCTCATCATCTCATGACTGAAATATTTAATCCTTGTGCACCACGTGTACATGGCGTGATCCAAAAATTTAATGACGCGCGGACAGATCTTATATGTCTTAAGGAACTCAAGTAAATAATCGTGGGGTATGGAGGGAAACGTCTGTTGGTAGTCATTGTAGGCCATGCGCGAATTGCGTTCGTGGTGTTTCGCATGTCAATCGTCACTTGGTCCTTGCGACCACGGGAGCCTCGACAGCAACCTTTTTGTTCTTCTGAGCGGACGATGTTTCTCTCACAATATTTATAGACAAAGTCAGAAATGATAGCCGTGAAACACATATATTGGGTCGAGAGGCAGGTGATTGGTCGGTAATCACTAGGACTGCCAGCATCTACCTTTTTCGGTATCATATACGTTACGCCCTCCGTCATGAAAAAGGGCCAGTGATCTGGGTTCTCCAAGATGTTTTGAAGGGCCCCAGCAAGGGCGGGGTGCGGAACCTCGAGGTATTTGTACCAGAAGCTGTGCATCGCTTCTACACCAGGCGCTTTCCAGTTCTTAGCCCTCTTTAGGATACGAGTCACATCGTAGGCTGATATAAGTAGACTATTCATCCCAGGCAACCGTGCAACTCTGTCCTTTTCTAAGAGAAGCCACGTCGTGTCTAGATCCAGCGAATTGCACTGTCTATGCAATCACAGGAATACTTGTGTATGCAATCACAGGAATACTTGTGTATGCACGCTTTACATTCGGTGCAGTATAACTGACATTAACTGCAAGCAATTTTATTCTAGTAAATTGTATACATGTTGAAGGAGCCTGAGGTAGACGGAATATGCCAAATGCCATTATCAGCTTCAGTGATTGGTACATTTTCCAAAGTTAGAGTGGTGCAATGTCTTTTTCTAATTTCCTGCAGTTTAGAGCATAATTTCCCCTTGTTTAAAGTAATCATCCAGTCAAATAACTGATCCCTTATAAGCTTCATTAAACCTCCTATAGCTTTGTCCAATCTTTGCACAATTTTATCACGCAAATAAATGTATTTGATGGTTCTATGCAGCCTTTCAATGTTCATATTTGTTGCCAATGTATTGATTTTGAAAGTACTCACCAAATGCTGCTGTATCTGGGTCATCACACAGTAAAGTGATAACATCATTGATCATACTTTCAAATGCATTACTATCAGTTTCCTGAAGTAATGTTCGCAACATTTTGTGCACAGTTTCCTGATATATATATATATATATATATATATATATATATTCGGTTTCGATTCCTTTGGAATAGAACCGAAGGGCCTATGGCAAAGCCACCGAACGCGTCCTCGGGTTGCGGATAGAGGGTCCCTGTACCAAGGGTGTCTACTGAATATGGTTACAATAATTAATAAGGAGTCGCGGACAATTGTCCAGGGATGGACCCGCAGGAATAACTCCTAAGCGAAGGCACCGGGGTTAGGTGTCTCAAACGGTGACTCTGGGATACCGGGCGACCTCTCAGAGTATCAGCCTTACCCTTGCACGCGGGGCTCTACAAGGATGGACTAACCCTTTCCCTAGCTGCTCGTGGGCACAACAATGAAACCACCAATACACCAAAATGTTGTAGATGCGGTTCAAGACAATTGAACGCGCAGAGCACCCGACAATGGGTCGGCAAACAATGCCGATCAGCCTAGAGTTCGGGGTGCTGAAAATAATTTGGATGGAAACACGACGACGAACCGGCGAAACACCCACATTGTGTAGACGGATCGACTCAGGGATGGCATGCTAGACTGCTACGATGCCAGCATTATCCCTGTTCGCGGAGGCTTTATGGCGCGTATGCACACTCTGTGGTGCCAGAAACACCCAGAGCTTCAGCACGTTTCGCATCAGTCTTTGCGAAATCAAGCCGACTACCTCCGGAAAAATGGATATGTACGCGGAGCGCTTCCCCAACCGCTGCTTTATCAAGCTGCAGACGAAGATGAGGAAGCGACATTGAGATTCACCGCAGAAAGCAGGCACCTTCTGAGAGATGATCGCAATTTCATTACTAGAAGGAATATTAACATGCAAGTTCCTCCTAAGCCCCAAGATCTGGCTGAAATGGATGCCTTCCTTCGTGGAGATATCTCGCAAGAGTCCGACCTCTGGACCATCAATTGCTCAGTTTATGGTGCTGCGAGAACTTTGGCTGATTCCAATCGAAGGCTGAAACCAACGATGGATCAAAAGACCAAAAGACGCTTGCATCAACTGAACAAGAAGATTGGATGGGCAAGACAGAATGCGTCCCGTGTTCAATGTGTGATTGACTACATAACATCTGGTAGACCGTTTACGGAAAGGGTTCGAAAGTTCGCCCTAGAACTAACGATCTTGAATCACACACTAAACAAGTCAAAGCTGCTGACAATCAAGCAGCATATTGTTGACAAAATACGGCTGTTATCTGACGCAAGGAGGAGAATACAGAAGAGGGGGAGATGGATCAGGGAGAATCAACTGTTTCTCGCTGACCCATCGCGCCTCTTCAGCGATCTACCTGTTTCTATCAAAAATCCACCCAAGCCGAAGGAGGTAGAGACTTTTTGGAGAGAGGTGTACAAGATCCCGAAAACACTAGAGTTGAAAGAAGATACTGAAAATATCATCCGCTTCAAGGAGTTTTGCGACAACCTCATAAAATCTGAGGAGGAATGTCCATCAATCACTGCCGAAGAGGTGAAAAAAGCACTTACAGGCACGAAGAACTTTTCCGCTGCTGGACCAGATTGTATCAAGAACTTTTGGTGGAAGAAGTTTACTTTTACACACCAACATTTGTCCCGCATATTCACCTCATATTTAAAGTCGGAGACGCCCATTCCGCAGTGGCTTGTGTTAGGACGCAGTATACTCCTGCCAAAAAAAGGCTACAAGTCCAACCCAGAGAATTACAGGCCAATAACTTGTTTGAACACGTTGTATAAGAAGGTGTAGCAGGCTGTCGAGAGAACCTGCTAATTGACAGGTGTGTCTGTAAAGACGCTGCAGCCCATCAGCGCGTCCTGTTAATGGCCTGGATTGACTAACGGAAAGCGTTCGATATGGATGACCTGAAGATCTATGCCTCTGTTAGAAGCAAACTTCAAACTGCTATAAATATTGTGAAGAACTACGCAGGAGGGATTGGGATGGACTTTGGCTTGGACAAGTATGCCAAAATTTATCTGAAGAAAGGAAAGATTACCGACGTTCCCAAGGACCCTGAGCTTGTGAATATAAGTGTTATCAGACATCTTAATACTGGAGAGACCTATACATACCTGGACGTGCCTCAAAACCGAATTCAGGACGTAACATCAGTGAAGGAGTCTCTCCGAAGCAGATACAAGCATCTTCTTCGACAGATTTGGTCTTCCAATCTGTCGGCGTTGAAGAAGGTATCTGCGACTAATATTCTTGCCGTCCCGGTTCTACTCTACTCGTTTGGGGTAGTTCAATGCACGAAGAACGAGCTTAAGGCCCTTTATGTCATTACACGTAAGATCATGCATATGCATAAAAGCTTGCATATCAATTCGTCAGTTCCGCGATTATATATTTCACGCCGTCAAGGCGGACGCGGAATTCTGAATCTCCAGTGTCTTCATAACCGGATTGTTCTAAGTACAGCTTACATCGTTGCGAATGGCAGAGATCCTCTCCTAAAGATGGTCAGGAACCACGAGATGATTGGCGAAGGAGCGTTCCTTTACAAAGCCGCGGAGCAAGCGGCCGAGACCCTTGGCCTGAATTTTAACATCAGAAGTGAGTAAAGTGCATTACTTCATCTAGATGCTTCACTTCTAAAAACCAAAGTGAAGAAAGCAGAGGTTAAAAAATTTCACTAACAGCTACTCGACAAGAAAATGTACGGCAACTTTCACAGAAATGTAGAAAAATAGTCCTTGTCGAAAGAGCAACCTTTTGCTTTCCTCAGATCTTCAGGGCTTATTTCAGGTACAGAGGGTTTTATTTTTGCATGCCAGGACGGTGTCATTTCCACCTTAGCATACCGTAAGCGCATTTTATGTCAAGAAGTTCCCAGTGATAGGTGCAGAGCATGTCATGCACACGCTGAGTACCTAGAACACATACTATCAGGGTGTCCGACCCACGCGGGAACGACGTATATCTATAGACATAATGCGGCCGTAAGAGTGCTTTATTACCATCTTTGTCGCTCTTACGGCGTTGGCCGCGACCCTGCCATGCCGAACGCTCCAAAGGAGATAGAGTCGATTGTCCGAAACGAGCAGTGCCAAATTTTCTGGAACTACGATTTCCGGGCATCAGTCTCCGTTGCGCACTCGATGCCTGACATTGTTCTCCAAGACTTCGAGAAACGAACTATATTCGTGATCGAATTCTCGGCTCCGTCCGAATACAACATCACTGCAAAAGAGAAAGAAAAAGAGGAGAGGTATCAAGACCTTAAAAGAGAGCTACAACGACTGTACCCAAAATATTCCGTACAAGTAATTGTCCTTGTGATAGGTGCTTTCGGAGGTGCGAAACTATCACTGGTTCGTAACCTTGAAGCCATACCCGCGTGCCAAAAATATGCCAAAGCACTTGCGAGATCGATGCAGAAAGCTGTCATCCTTGGGTCGCTTCGTGTCCTCAAGACACACGAGTGTTTCGCCGGCCTGTCGTGTTAATTTTGTCGTTGCCTATGACCAGCCATCTCACGGTTGTGAGACATGGCCATAGGTGTGATTTACCGCGGTGCTACTGGGGACTATTGACATTTTGTTGGATGGCAGTTGCTCTTAGTGGGACCCTGCGGTGGTTGTTTAACTTTTTTTTTTAATTGTATATATATTAAAAAAAGGGTTAAACAATCACCGCAGGGTCACACTGAGAGCAACTGCCATATAAAAAATGAAACCGACTCCCAGTAGAACCGCGGTAAATCAAACTGATGGCCACGTTTCACAACCGTGAGATGGGTGGTCACAGGGCACGATGAAATCACAACGACAGTCCGGCAAAACCCTCGTGTGTCTTGAGGACACGAAGCGACCCAAGGATGACAGCTTTCTGCGTCCATCTCGCAAGTGCCTTGGCATATTTTTGGCACACGAGTATGGCTTTAAGGTTACGAACCAGTGATAGTTTCGAACCTCCGAGAGCAGCTATCACAAGGACAATTACTTGTACAGAATGTTTTGGGTACAGTCGTTGCAGCTCTCTTTTAAGGTATTGATACATCTCCTCCTTTTCCTTCTCCTTGGCAGTGATGTTCTTTTCGGACGGAGCCGAGAATTCGATCACGAATATAGTTCGTTTCTCGAAGTCTTGGAGAACGATGTCAGGATTCGAGTGTGCAACAGACACTGCTGTCCGAAAATCGGAGTTCCAGAAAATTCGGCACTTCTCGTTTTGGACAAATGACTCTATCTCTCTTGGAGCGACAAAGATGGTAATAAAGCACTCTTAGGGCCGCATTATGTCTATAGATATACGTCGGTCCTGCGTGAGTCGGACACCCTGATAGTATGTGTTCTAGGTATTCAGCGTGTGCATGACACGCTCTGCACCTATCACTGGGAACTTCTTAACATAAAATGCTCTCACGGTATTCTAAGGGGGAAATGACACCGTCCTGGAATGCGCAAAAATAAAACCCTGTGTATCTGAACTAAGCGCTGATGATCTGAGGAAAGAAAAAGTTTGCTCCTTCGACAAGGACTGTTTTTCTACATTTCTGTGAAAGTTACCGTGCATTTTCTTGTCCAGTAGCTCTATGTGAAAATTTTTAACCTCTGCTTTCTTCACTTTGGTTTTTAGAAGTGAAGCATCTAGATGAAGTAATGCGCTTTCCTCATTTCTGATGTTAAAATTCAGGCCAAGGGTCTCGGCCGCTTGCTCCGCGGCTTTGTAAAGGAACGCTCCTTCGCCAATCATCTCGTGGTTCCTGACCATCTTTAGGGAGAGGATCTCTGCCATTCGCAACGATGTAAGCTGTACTTAGAACAATTCAGTTATAAAGACACTGGAGATTCAGAAGTCCGCGTCCACCTTGACGGCGTAAAATGTATAATCGCGGAACTGACGAATTGATATGCAAGCTTTTATGCATATGCATGATCATAGGTGTGCTGATATCAAGGGCCTTAAGCTCGTTCTTCGTCAATTGAACCACCCAAAACGAGTAGAGTAGAACCGGGACGGAAATCATGTTAGTCGCAGATACCTTGTTCAACTCCGACAGATTGGAAGACCAAATCTGTCGAAGAAGATGCTTGTATCTGCTTCAGAGAGACTCCTTCACTGATGTTACGTCCGGAATGCGGCTTTGAGGTACGCCCAGGTATGTATAGGTCTCTCCAGTAGTAAGATGTCTAATAACACTTATATCCACAAGCTTAGGGTCCTTAGGAACGCCAGTAATCTTTCCTTTCTTCAGAATAATTTTGGCACACTTGGCCAAACCAAACATCTCTCCTGTGTACTTCTTGACGATATTTATAGCAGTTTGAAGTTTACTTTGACCAGAGGCATAGATCTTCAGGTCATCCATATAAAATACATGAGTGACCTTATGCTCGCGCTGATTAGTGTGCGAGATATCGAGGCAGAAGTGTGATGAAAGAAGCAAAGGGCTCATGGTATCACCCTGAAAGACCCCCCTCTGGAAGGTAACGTTATTCGTTGTCACACGATAATTTCTAGAAGAGATAGTAAATCTAGTTTTCCAAAGAGGCATCAATCTCTCTATGCATCTCGCTATGTGTGAATGTACCTTCAAGCTTTGCTACACCTTTTTTCGAGCCACGTTGTTCGTACATCTCTTGCCACACAGGCTCAATTCTTCGAACAATCCTGTTGTTTAGGACAGCTGTAAAGATCTTATACAGTGTGTTCAAACAAGCTATTGGCCTGTAATTCTCTGGGTTGGACAAGTTGGCTTTTTTCGGCGGGAGTATAGTGCGTCCTCATTCCAGCCACTGCGAAGTGGGCGTCTACGACTTTAAATATGAGGTGAATATGCGGGCCAAATGTTGGTGTGTAAAAGTAAACTTCTTCCACCATAAGTTCTTGATACAATCTGGTCCAGCAGCGGAAAAGTTCTTCGTGCCTCTAAGTGCTTTTTTCTCCTCTTCGGCAGTGATTGATGGACATTCCTCCTCAGATTTTATGAGGTTGTCGCAAAACTCCTTGAAGCGGATGATATTTTCAGGATCTTCTTTCAACTCTAGTGTTTTTGCGATCTTGTATACCTCTCTCCAAAAAGTCGCTACCTCCTTGGGCTTGGGTGAATTTCTTACAGAAACAGGCAGATCGCTGAAGAGGCGCGATGGGTCAGCGAGAAACAGTTGATTCTCCCTGATCCATCTCTCCCTCTTCTGTATTCTCCTCCTTGCGTCAGATAACAGCCGTATTTTGTCAACAATATGCTGCTTGATTGTCAGCAGCTTTGACTTGTTTAGTGTGTGATTCAAGATCCTTAGTTCTTGGGCGAACTTTCGAACCCTTTCCGTGAACGGTCTACGAGATGTTATGTAGTCAATCACACATTGAACACGGGACGCATTCTGTCTTGCCCATTCAATCTTCTTGTTCAGTTGATGCAAGCGTCCATAAACTGAGTAATTGATGGTCCAGAGGTCGGACTCTTGCGAGATATCTCCACGAAGGGAGGCATCATTTCAGCCAGATCTTGGGGCTTAGGAGGAACTTGCACGTTAATGTTCCTCCTTCTCCTGAAATCGCGTTCATCTCTCAGAAGGTGCCTGCTTTCCGCGGTTGTTCTCAATGTCGCTGTCTCATCTTCGTCTGCAGCTTGATCAAGCAGCGGTTGGGGAAGCGCTCCGCGTACATATCCATTTTTTCGGAGGTAGTCGGCTCGATTTTGCAAAGACTGATGCGAAAGGTGCTGAAGCTCTGGGTGTTTCTGGTACCACAGAGTGTGCATACGCGCCGTAAAGCCTCGGTGAAGAGGGATAATGCTGGCAACGTAGCAGTCTAGCAAGTCATCCTTGAGTTGCTCCGTCCACTGAATGTGGGCGTTTCACCGGTTCGTCGTCGTGTTTGCATCTGAATTATTTTCAGCACCCGGAACTCTAGGATGATCGGCATTGTTTGCCGACCCACTGTCGGGTGCTCTGCGCGTTCGGTCGTTTTGTACCGCATCTACAACTTTTTGGTGTTTTGCTGGTGTCATTGTTGTTCCCACGAGCAGCTAGGGGAAGGGTTTGTCCATCCTTGTAGAGCCCCGCGTGCAAGGATAAGGCTGCATACTCTGAGAGGTCGTCCGGTATCCCAGAGTCACCGTTTAAGACACCTCACCTAGGTGCCATTCAGCCTTCGGCATGGTTGTTACGCCTCCGCTTAGGGGTTATTTCTTCGGGATCTTCTTCTTTAAATTGTGGAAAGTCTTGCAAAAAAGTTTCTTGTAGTTTGTAAAATGATACGCATGAATCTTTCATTTCTTCGACCCATGCATCAACACTCATTGCATCATTCTTATGCATCTGCACTGTTGAATGTAAATTGAAACATGCTTCAATATTAAATAGGTCCTGTTTAGTTAGCAAATCCAATCTTTCTTGAGACGGACTTGTTCCTAGTCCACGTATATCATCAATAACTGAATCGAATGGACTTTTTATAGCAATTTTAGTTGCTAACATTTGACGTTTTTCACTTGATAAAAATAGATAAAACAAATCTATTTCATGGCCGACATGAGTTTTTACATAGGGGGCATAATTTCTGAAGTGTACCCACCTCGAAAATGAAAGTTGTCC
>CAKNYM010024991.1:0-12331 GCA_932195095.1 Andricus curvator
CCCCCCCCCCCCCGTAACGGAAGATTGGGTGTTACTGACGTTACAACTAGACTCTCCACCATACGATGAATCACTACTTGGACATGATTTCGACTCGCAGAACAAATTTCGTGCATAAAGGTGGTAGTTGGGTGTACAATCTAAACAACGAATAATACAAACAATAAAATAGCCTCGGAATGGACTGAAACTTTGATTGACGAAATGCATACACATGGTCAACGTAAAGGTCAAGTTTCAGGCGATGAATGGAGACTGGGTGTCTGGGATGCTAGGGGGGCGAATGATCTTAAAATAAGAGAATTACGATATTTAATGGTATATACGAGAAACTATGCACGTAAGAAAACTAAATTTTTGTATGTGTACCTGAGACAAAGAAAAAGGATGCGAAAGTAGAAACATAGAAAATGGGGTGTTGAAAGGCGGTTTTGAAATATGGTCAGGAGTAGATAGGGAATCACATGGTAGTCAAGGAGTCGGTTGGATTATGAATGAAAAAGCAAGATATACTTTTCAAAAACGACTTAGATACTTTTTTTCTCCCCTTTTCAGATAGTTGTAAAAAATCTTTCTGATTGTAGGATTTATTAGAAAGATACGGAAATATACGCTGAAGTAAAGGAATTTCCTTCTTCATTTTAAATCAAATACAACTTTAGTCATTTTTATCTGAAGAACATTGAACATAACATATGGTCGTTGCGAAGCGCACGACCATACATATATCTTTGACCATATATCTTTGGTTCAAAACATATCTTTCTTGTTCAAAAAAGGTTACTTTTGCTTAAACCGACGGAATTTTTTCTGGATTTTTCTCTGAGTTGTGAGATATTAAAGTTTGTTTTTAACTAGAAATTTTACTCACGTAAGATTCTTCACTTTTTCCCCACTTCCTCATGAAAAAATGTATAATTTTACCAAGTGCCACACGCCACACATGATCTTACATAATTTGTCGATGTTTCCCAATTCAAAAGCATTTTTTTTAATGGAGTATCAAACCCTTCTATTTACTAATATAATTTTTTTTTAATTTTCAGGATACTCAGAAGGCGCTGAAAGTGATATTACAGGTACAGAATTAAGAGAACTTTTTAGTATACTTCCAAGTGAGATAATGGTAACATGTAATAAAAGTGTTGGTACCAGCTCGCTGCCAAGGCTTTTGGCTAAGGTTAAAAAGGCAAATCGAGATAATCCTAAGGCAGTTACAACTTTGAGAAGCTTGGCAAACGATTTTGTCCTAGCAGCGCTACCATGCGCAAAGCCAGACCAACAGAAGAGAAAAGTGGATTACTATATGTCCACGTAAGTTCGCTTAGTGTTTTATACAAAATTGCACACTACCTTTTGAGATGAAGTTTTCCCCCTTTCCACACGTCTATCCCACCCCTCACTTTTCACTCCTCTTCTGCTTTCCCGTACCCTTCACTACTGCCCCTTATCTAGTGACCCTTCCTCAATACCCCTACTACGCTTTTCATACTCCCCTAACCCCAAATTCATTGCATACTTCCTTTTACATCCTCTCCCATCCAATACTGTCTCTCCCCTAACTTTCCCTCCGTCTATCCCTCACTTGCTCACCCATCTCATACTTCCCTACCACTACAGTCTTTTACATACCTCCGACTTGCCCCTCACCTCCCCATCCTCAGTCCCTCCCCTAGTTCTTCCTTGCCTTCTCCTTACTTACACTCCCCTCTCCTATCGCGTCATCCTACTAACCAGTGATGCTAACAGACCGCGACTTTTCAACTGCGCAGGCGTCGCGTAAAGAAGGAGTGACGAAGAGAACCTTATTATTCTTCCTTACTCCACCATTGTGCGACACCTGCACAGTTGAAAAAGTCGCGGTCCATTAGCACCACTGCTACTAACCCTATTACGAGGGTTGCCTTTTATATTTCGGGAATGGGCGATCCTGCTGCTGCCATCTGACGACGGATGTCTTTATCGTTAAGTCTGACTTTTTTTAGTGATTTCTTACTCAGAACGTTTTGACGTGCGGGCGCGATTTGTGTCGTATACAGTGACTTGAAATGACCGCTCCACACGAGCCTTTTTTGAGCGATTGTCAAATTATGTGGGATCCAACGGCAACACATTTTTTGACAGCCAAATGTTCATGCAATATTGACTGTATGCTGGTCCCACTAATGCCTAAGGATGCCCGAATCTCACGATAAGTTACATGACGATCTTTCAGTATCAGTTCACGCACAGAATCAATGTTTTTTTGGGACAAAAACTGATTTGGGATGACCTTCTCAAACTTCGTCGGTGAGCAAACCACGGCCCCGATTAAATTCGGAGAACCACCGATACACAGTTGTTTTTGATGGCGCTTCGTCGCCAAAAGTCGAATAACGTTCATCGATGCACTGTTGTTGAGATAATCCACGTCGAAAGTTGTAAAAAATGATCGCACGGAAATGTTCACGAGTCAATTCCATTTTTTTCTCGAGATGAATTTTTCAAGTCACTGTACACGACACAAATTGCGCCCGCACGTCAAAACGTTCAGCGTAAGAAATCGCTAAAAACAGTAAAACTTAACGATAGAGATATCAGTCGTCAGATGGCAGCAGCAAGACCGCCCATGTAGGGTCTTAATACCCTCACTACGCCACTCAGCGGAGTGGAAATAGCGAGCGAGTCTCCGATCTAGGTATGCGACCCGTGGTCGAGTAGGCCACGGAAGCGGGACGAGAGTTTCCTCCCGCTCAGATGAATTCAGTCACCGCTGGTCTTCGCGGTAGTCTCTAGCCACGTCAGGCCTTGTACTCTCTATCTTGGCGCTAGTACGTGCAATGTACTTAGCTTAATAAAATGTCTTTTAGTCCTTCATATAAAAACAGGTAACCTCCATTGGTCCAGACATGGTAGTCGCCATTTTGTAGTAAATGATACGCTAACCAGTGGCGTAACTACGTTTAAAAAGTTTGCGTTCGGATTTTCAATTGTTTCTGCATTGGTGGGGGCCCCCTAGCTTGCGGGGCTTGTGTTCCCGGAAAACATGGAACACCGGTAGTTACGCCTATGACGCTAACGAACGTCGGATAACGGAAAGCAGTAACGCTAAACTCGCAGAGCATGCGCAGTAACGTCAACGCGTGACTTTAGTGTTTACCACAAGCCACGGAACGTTATGCAAAATCTCGCTATTAAAGTCATCGATAAAATAAGAAATCTGCTTTTATACTTCTGTTATTGATTTTAATTTTAATACAGAGGTCACCAAAAATTAGTGAAATACATTTTAAATATATTAATAAAGTCACCAACAATTCACCTAAATTAAATTTTCTATGTATTATGCATAATAATCATTCATTAAAATAGATGAAAACTCGTAACCTCCATCGTAGTTTTATGGAGGAAGTTTTCTTAAGTCGTCACTTTGTGAGTCATAGGGTGACCTCTATTTATAAAAATAAAAACTAACAGAAGTAAAAATGTAGATTTCTTATTTTATCGATCGCCGATAATTATTTCGATTTATTAATTGAATTTTTCAATGAAAGTTATAGTTCCATGCTTCTTATTTTCTGAACTGATTGATTCATTTTTTTTAAGTGTTTGATACATTGTGAAATTACTATATATGAATTAAATTTTCAAAATGATATGTACATATATATTTTAATTTTTTTTTTAAATCAGTTTTAAAGATTACTATTGAATTAAATGTAGAGAAATGCAATTTCAAATAAAACACACACACACACACACACACACATATATATATATATATATATATATATATATAATGTAAAAATTACTTGAATGTTTCATTGAAAATAATTCTGTAACGCTTTTTATGTTATGAACTGATTAATTAATTATTAACTGATTCTATTGAAACTTATATTTTCTGGAATTAGTTTAAAAGGTTATTATTAAATCAAATATTCAAAAATGAAATCTCAATTTAAAAAAATATATAAAGTAACAATTATTTGAATGTTTTAATGAAAGTTATAGTTTAATACTTCTTATTTTTTGAACTGATTGATTATTTTTCATCTGATTAATTTTTCTCAAAATATTAAATTACATGAAGATTGATTTTGATTTGTTTCAATTAAGAACAGAAATTTATTATTTACTTTAAGATTATGTAATTGAATATTGGCTATAATTTGTATAATAAAAGTTCATTTACATTTAAAATACCTATATTCCAATTACGTAATTTCTGCCAATGTTGGTGAGTTGCGAAACGATTATCTGAATTTCATTTTCAAAATTATATGTATATATGTTTTAATTTTTTCTCAAATTACTAAAAAGTGTTAATAACAAATTAATTTTTCAGAAATAAAAGTGAAAATTTAAAAAAAAAGTGATATAAAAATTGTTTGAATGCCTGAATAAAAATGATAGTTTAATGCTTTTTGTGTTGTGGACAGATTAATTAATTATTAACTGATTAATTTTCTTCACAATATTAAATTAAATAAATGTTAAATTTTGATTTGTTGAAATTAAGTACATAAATTTATTATTTATTTCAAGGTTATGTAATTGAATATTAGCTATAATTTTTATAATAAAAGATTATTTATGTTCAAAATACCTCTATTCCAATTGTATAATTTTTGCAAATTTTTGTGATGTTGTGAATAGGAACCTGAATTATGCTTTCCATATTATATGTACACATATTTTACTTTTCTATGGAATTAGTTTAAAAGATTATTATTAATTCAAATTTTCAGTAAAATATAAAGTAAAAATTATTCGAATGTTTTAATGAAAATAACTGTTCATTGCTTTTTATGTTGTGAAATGATTAATTAATAAGTACATATACTTTAATTTTTTTTAAATTAATTTTGGAGATCATTAATAAATTAAATGTATATAAATGCAATTTCAAACGAAAAAATATACACAATGTAAAAATTATTTGAATGTTTCAATAAAAATAATTGCTTAATGCTTTTTATGTTGTGAACTGATTAATTAATTATCAACTGGTTCTATTAAAAGTAATATTTCCTGGAATTAGTTTGGGAGTTTATTAATAAATTGAATTTACAGAACTGAAAGTTCAAATTAAACAAAAATTGGGTAAAGTAAATATTATTTGAATGTTTCAATAAAAATTATACTTGAATGCTTCTCATTTTGTAAACTGATTAATTAATTATTAGCTGATTAATTCTGTTCACAATATTAAATTACATAAAGATTGAATTTTAATTTTTCTCTACTAAGTGACATAAATCGATTATTTATTTTTAAATTATGTAATTGAATATTGGCTATAATTTATATAATAGAAGTTTTTTATATTTCAAATAGCCTTATTCCAGTTGTATAATTTTTAAAATGTTTTTGAGCTTGTGAAATGAGTATCTGAATTAAATTTTCAAAGTTATGTGTACAATTATTTGAATATTTCAATGAAAATATTGTTGAACATTATTTTATTATTAATTTTTTTAATTATGATGAAGATTGAAATAAATTTGTTTTTCAATTAAGTAACATAAATTGATTATTTACTTTGAAGTGGTGTAATTGAATGTGGGCTATTATTTCTATAATAAAAGTTTGATTTTTCTTTAAAATACCTCTATTACAATTATATAATCCTTTTCAATGTATGTGATGTTGTTAAACAAGTATCTTAATTTAATTTTAAAATTATATGTACAGATATTTTAACTTTGTTTACATTTTTTTAAAAGGTTATTAATACATTAAATTTATAGAAATGCAATTTCAAATTTAAAGACGAATATAATGTAAAAATTATTTGTATCTTTCAATGAAAATAATTCTTTAATGCTTGTTATGTTGTCAACTAATTATATAGTTATTAACTTATTCTATTAAAATTTACATTTCCTGGAATTAGTTTGAAAGGTTATTATTAAATCAAATTTTCAAAAATGAAAATTTAAATTGAAAAACAAACATTGAGTAAAAATTATTTGAATGTTTTAATAAAAATTATAGTTTGAAGATTCTTATTTTGTTAAATGAATAATTAATTATTAGATGATTAATTTTTTGAGCGCTAATAAATTAAATGAAGATTGAAATATAGTTTTTTTCTAAATTAAGTAACATAAATTGATCATTTACTTGAAGGTTATATAATTGAATATTGGGTATAATTTGTATCATAAAAGTTTATTTCAATTTAAAACACCCTTATTACAATTGAATAATTTTTCAACTTGAATGCCTGGATGAAAATTATAGTTTAATGATTTTTATTTTGTGAACATATTAATTAATTATGAGCTGATTAATTTTTTCACAATATTAACTTACATAAAGATTAAATTTTAATTTGCTTACATTAAGTATGTACATAAATTGATTATTTACTTGCAGGCTATGTAATTGAATATAACCTCTAATATTGATAATAAAAGGTTATTCATGTTTAAAATACCTTTATTCCAATTGTATAATTTTTGTGATGTTCTGAAATAAGTATCTGAAGTTTGCTTTCAATATTATATGAACATATATTTTACTTTTCTATGAAATTAGTTTAAAAGGTTATTGTTAATTCAAATTTTCAGAAAAATATAAAGTAAAAATTATTCGAAGGTTTTTCTGAAAATAACTGTTTATTACTTTTTATGTTGTGATATGATTAATTAATATGTACATACATTTTAATTTTTTCTGGAATTAGTTTTAAAGGTCATTACTAAATTAAATGTATTAAAATGCAATTTCAAATGAAAAAAAAATATTTTTCATTCATACGAAAAAACGTAGCCTACATCTTGTGTAAAATTGTGGTATAGTAGGAATCGTTATGTAATTGAATATTGGATATGATTCGTATAATAAAAGTTCATTCATATTTGAAATACCTCTATTCCAATTTCATAATTTTCAAAATATTTACGATGTTGTGAGATAATTATCTAAATTCAATCTTCAACATTATATGTAAATATGTTTTAAGTTTTTATGAAATTAGTTTAAAAGATTATAAATAATTTAAATTTTTAGAATAATATAAGATTAAAATTATTTTGATGTTTCAATGCAAATAATACTGTTGATTGATTTTTATGTTATTAACTGATGAATTAACTATTATTAACTATTGACTGATTAATTTTTTTCAAAAAATTGAATTACATAAAGACTGAATTTGAATTATTTTCAATTAAGTCACATAAATTGATTATTTACATTAAGGTTATGTGATTTAATATTGGCTGCTATTTTTGTAATGAAGATTTATTTTTCTATGTTCTGAATTCATGAATCAAATATTAACTGATTCTGTTTAAAAGTACATTTGCTGGAATTAGTTAAAAGCTTATTAAGAAAATAAATTTAATAAAAGAAAAGTCCAAATTAAAAAAAAATATTTTTGAAGTGAAAATGATTTAAAAGTTTCAATGAAAATAATTTTGTTATGCTTTTTATGTTGTGAACTGATTAATTAAGTATGTATGTATGTATGTATGTATACCATTAAGCCATTTCCCTTTCAGGGTAGGCGTGACACTACCCGATTCGGGTAGTGTTTCTAGGTGAATAGTTTATTGTAGTAAATAACTACAAGTGTGGGCTCACCACACAATATCAAATTACATGAAGATTTAAGTTTAATATTCTTTAATTAAGTAACATAAATAGATTATTTATTTTGAGATTATGTAATTGAATATTGGCTAAAATTTGTATAATAAAAGTTTATTTATATTTAAAATAGTCTTATTCCAGTTACATAAATGTAAATTGTTTATGAGGTTGCGAAATGAGTATCTGAATTTAATTTTCAAAATTATATGTACATACGCTTTCATTTTTCCTGGAATTAGTTCAAAAGGTTATCAATAATTCAAATTTTCATAACAAAATAAAGTAAAAATTATTTGAATGTTTCAATGAAAATAATTATTTGATACTTTTCATGCTTTAAACTGATTAATTAATTATTAGCTGATTAATTTTTTTCACAATATTTAATTACATAAAGATTGAATTTTGATTGATTTCAATTAGTTAACATAAATTGATTATCCACTCTAGGGTTATGTAATTGAATATTGGCCATAATTTTTATAATAATATTTTTTTAATACCTTCATTGTGATGATCTAAAATGATTTTCTGTATTCAATTTTCAGAACTATATGTACATATGTTTCGATTTTTTATCAAATTTGTATAAAAGGTTATTAATAATTTAAATTTTAAGTAATGAAATTGAAAATCTCAAAACTATGAATTAAAAATGAATTGAATATTTCAATGAAAACATTTCTATAATGCTTTTTATGTTTTAAAATGATTAATTAATTATTGATTCTATTAGAACTTAAATTTTCTTGAATTTTTTAAAATATTCAGAAATGAAACTTCCAATTTGAAAAAAAAATGAAGTAAAAATAATTTCATTGTTTCGATTAAAATAATTGTTTGAATGTTTTTATGTTGTGAACTATTTAATTAATTATTGACTGATTAATTTTAACCACAATATTGAATTACATACAAATTTAATTTAAATCGTTTTAAATTCAGAAACATAAATTTATAATTTACTTTCAGGTTTTGTAATTGAATACTGGGTATAACTTGCATAATAAACGTTTATTTACATTTGAAATAACACTATTTCAATCACATTATTTTTAAAAATTATATGTGAATATATGTTTTTATTTTTTCTGAAATTAGTATGGAAGGTTACTAATATATTAAATTTTCAGAAATGATATTGAAATTTGTTTTCAAATGTAGAATAAGAATTATTTAAATTTTTGAACGAAATTTACAGTTTAATGTTTTGTATGTCATAAATAGATAAATTAATTATTCACTGATTATTTTTTTCAACAATAGCTGATTAATTTTTTCACAAAATTAAATAATATAAATATTTAATTTCAATTTTTCTCTATCACCCGTGTAGAAATTTGGTCATGGCCCAAACAGGGCCCAGGCTTGGCAAAACTAGGCCCTGGCCTGGCGATCTAGCCTGGGCCAAGCTTGAATGAAACGCCAAATCTGGCCAGGGCCAGGTTATATTGCCAGGCTCGATCGCCCAGCTTGGCACAGGCTTGGCCCTAGTTTATTATCGATTCCCAGCCAGTTATCATTTCTCAAACTACTAGCAGAATCTGTGGTAACCTCAACTTCGGCGACATGGTAATTTTCATTTTCCCTTACAAGATTCTGATTTAAAATATTTTCTCCAATGATCTGATCCACATTTCCAAATTGAGGTATTTCATTGATTATCTCGCCGGGTTCTGATTCTTCTTCATCATCTGCGTCATCATCATCTATATACAATAATTTTTCAATTTACGTCCGCCATGCTTGTTTTGTAAATTAAAGTTTTAAACATCATTACATACATCAACAATATATTTACACTCGATAATTCGATGAAAAAGTTTTCTCAATTTGAGGTTAGAAGTCACATGTCATCTTGATGTGAAAATATTATTTATAATTAATATAAGTACTTACTTGCACTTTCACCGCGTAAATATGGGATACTGCCGAGTGCTCGATGCCTCCGGACTCTCAGAGTGCTTTTTATTTTAGGCATTTTTCTCGCAATTTAATTTCAATGATGATTTGTATTTTGTTCCTCGACCATCATCATCAGCACCATCACCACCATTCTCAATCACTCACAAAAAATTTATAAGTTCAGTTTGGCTGAAATTATGATTCGAATTACCTGTCAAGATACTTTAAGAATGTTAATTTATACCAAATTAGCCACTTTGTAAAGATTCACACTCGAAACTTCAAAGTAATAAGTAAACAAAGAGAATATTACTACGCCATCTGTCGTCAATTTTTGGAACTTTGACACTAGCTGGGCCCAAGCTCGAGCCATTGCAAAATTCGAGCTAGATCCAGGCTAGGGGCGCCCAGCCTGGCCCAAGTCTGGAACATGGAACAAACTTGGCGATTTATGCACGGGCAAGCAACATAAATTAATTATTTACTTCAAGATGTGATTGAATATTGGATATAATTAGTATAGTAAAAGTTTATTTTTTTCAACCTATCTGTATTATAATGATGTAATTTTTTATAATATTTATGATGTGAAATGAGTTTTCAATTTTTCAAATTCAATTTTCAAAATATGTACAATGTGCATGTGTTTTATTTGTTTTCAGAAAATTATTATAAAAGCACTGTTAAAAATTCCCTCATAAAACTTCCACTAAATGTATTTGAAGTTTATTGCCGAAATGTAGGGTAACGCTACAATACATAATATTGTAGTTTTCAAATGCAACGGATCATGCAGCGATATAAATGCTACCATACATGTATTGGAATTCTCGACGGTGACTTCACGATTTACGACGCTTACAATACATATATTGCAATTTCGGCATTCCAGTACCGTGTTTGCAATTTTGCCTCACGCTTGTATTGTAGAAGTGTTGGAGAATTCCAAACCTTTTTAACAGTGAGGTTATTAATAATTAAAATTTTCAGAAATGAAATTTCAAGTTTAAAAAAATATGAAGTGAGAATTATTTGAATTTTTCAAAAAAAATAATTATTCAAGGGTTTTTATTTTGTAAACTGACTGATTGATTATTGAGTGATTAATTTTTTCACAATATTAAATGTTGTAAATATTGAATTTAAATTTTTTTCGATTCAGTAACATAAATTTTTTATTTACTTTGACGTTTCTAATTGAATATAATTGGTATAATAAAAGTTTATTTATATTAAAAGAATTAGTTTAAAACGTTAATTATAATTATAATTTTCATAAAAATGAAATTTGAATTCAATTTTTCAAAATGACGTGTACATATGTTTTAATTATTTAGCAATGTATTTGGACACGCTCTTCTTTTTCTATAAAAATGTATTTGAACATTCCAGTGCAAATACATGTTTATTGATTTTTATGTTGAGAACTGAGAATCGGATCAGAATATGATTGTTTAAATTATACTTGTTAATTTGTTAATGATTTAGCGATACATTTTTAAAAAATGGCCGTGAAAGTACCTGCAAATGTCATTGTACAAAAATTATCTTTTTTTAAATATATTAAATTACATATAACGTGCACTTGAAATCTTAAAATGATATATCGCCATTCACTACTATTAATAGTAAATTCTGCGTTACATGGATTCACTGAATACATTCTTTGAGAATATATTTTCAGCAAAAATGTGATTGGTCAAAAAATATTAACAAATAAATAGTTATTCGAAAATTGATTAAATGAGAAAAATGAATACAAAAGTTAGCGCGCGCTTGCGCGCGCACATAATAGTCTAGTAATTACTAAAGTGTTGTGACTAATTCTCGCCACATGCTAATGCGGTTGTAGGCCGCACTCCATAATTTATTCGGAAATTAACCGATTACCTACAAATTGGTGACCCCGACGTGATGGCATCGCTATGGCCATGTGGCGTCAGAGCACTTAACAGTCACATTTAAGAGACTATACCTACACCCATTCCCGAAATACAAAAGGCAACCCTCGTACTCAATAAAAATTTCTTTCGGAACGAAGAACTTTTTTTCAACGAAAAAAAATTTCTTTGAATGAACAGAAATTGCTTTGAACTAAAGAAATGTTTATTGGACTAAGAGCCGATGAATCCTATGATTCAAAACAACTTTCTTAATGCTTGAGGGTGCAAGTAATTTAGATGAAAATTGAAATCGTTTTTGATTGAAATCACAATCATGTATTGAATTTTATTACATGCGACACGCACGAATAACGCGCTATTTATTATACAAACGTTTAAATTAAATATCGCTTCATTTTCAGCGGCAGGCACCTAAAGTAGAGTGGTTAAAGAGAGTGGCAAGTAAATCAAAGGATAATACACATATGACGACTTCTGATCTTTCCACAATCTAATTATAATTTATTGTTACTATAAACTGGCACTGTGGTCTGGTATAAGGTTTCAAACGAAAAATAACTAAATAAATTCAAAACAAAAATTGAGATTCCAGCCTATAGACCACAGTCATACTTAAGTTCGCTGTATTACACACGGGATTTTCTGAAATATTCATTGTGTATTACAAAAAAAAAATTTTTAAATACAAAATACAAAAAAAAATTAGGAAATAAGTACTAGTACAGATATTTTAAAGGCAGGCGCAGTTGCTGTAGTGTTGAATTATTAGAGTTTTTTTTAAGGGATAATGCGTGAATTTAGTGTAATGAACTGTAATAATAAAAATATATGTAGCATTCAATAAAGAGTTATTACTGTATCTCAATCTGCAGTTTCCTTGCATAAAAAAATTATTTTCTCTTCGGCTATTATCAGAATTACCTTATCTGTAATGATTA
>CAKNYM010024993.1:0-33000 GCA_932195095.1 Andricus curvator
CGATCAACATACGTAGCAACACAACAAAATCAAATGAACGCAATCAAGAAAATCAAAGAAACTAAGAGACCCAATCCAAACGAACGTAACTGAGATACCTAATCCAACACAAACGAACTTTAGCAACATAACGGACCTGAACAAACCTACTCGTACTAGCCAAAAAAGAGTGCAATGAAATTCCCCCATTAGACCAAAATTCCAAAATTTATATCATTTTCAAAAATATGCCATTTTTGGTTTTACGAGAAACAGTCCTCCAAATACGGTAAAGTCGAGGGGTGGTTTGATTTGCTTACATTTAAGAAGACAATATTTCTTCATGAAACCATTTGGAAAAGTTTTGTCAGAATGAGGGATGAAAAACGCTATTTGCCCGACTTGAGTAAAAAGTTTAAAAGGGGTAAACCACCACCAGAAGAACAAAAGTAAGCTGATGTGTTTCTGCATTTTTTCAAAAGTCATATTATAGGGGGCAACTACCGCTAAACAAACTTTATCATAAATATGCACATACGCAACCTGCAATTTTGATGAAGCTGTGTATATTGGGGTTTTGGCGTCCCTGAATCCAACTTTGATAACAGAATTTCCAAATTCAGAATGGCGCATCTACAATTTAAGAAGTGAGCCATTCTGAAATTTGAATCATCCACACTCATTTAGAACTCTAAAAATCTATTTTTCCACCATAGTTGGGACAAAAAGTTATTTCTCATAATACACGCAAATTGGTTAATGCAAAATTTTCTTATTTATTTCGATTTTTTCTGTACTTTTAAATAAATCTGTCAATAATGAGCATCACAGTACAAAATTTTCGTTCCGGTTCAAACTTGGAACAATAATGATAATCATCAAAAACGTGTTTTAAACATCACGATATTCTACACCATGAACACCGAATGACAGCAACATTCGTATAACCTTGAATTTCACAATGTGTTTAAAAAGACACTCCGAAACCAAAAACAACTGAATTTTCGAATTGTTCTGGTTTGTCATCAATGTACACACTTTTGTACAAAAAGCATTTGAACAAATGTAAATGTAGATAGTGATTCATGACGATAACTCTATGGGAAAATAGTTCAAATACTCTTGGTACAAAAGTGAGTACATTGATGACAAACCAGAACCATACGAAAATCCAGTTGTTTTTGCTTTCGTAGAGTCTTCTAAAACATATTGTGAAATTTGAGGCTGCAAAAATGTTGCTGTCATTCGATGTTCATGGTGTAAATTGTCAAATTTCCAAAACAGTGCGCATGATGCAAATTTCAGAATGACTCACTTTTAAAATTGTTGATCCACCATTTTGAATTTAAAAATTTTTATTTCAGATTAGGATTCAGCGAGCCCAAAAATATAGGATACTGACTTTTATAAAAATTTAATCAATTAAAAAACTTTCGATCAGGCATATTGGATCCGCAATTTTGAATTTTGACACCCTGTTATCAAATTTGGATTTGACGACCTCAAAACCCCCATATACACAGTTTAATCAAAATTGCAGGTTTCGTATATGCATATTTATGATAAAGAGTGTTTAGGGGTGGTTAGCCCCTAAAATATGATTTTCGAAAAAAATACAAAAATAAGTCAACTTAATCTTGTTCGTGTGGGAAACATATATTTTGTTCAGATTTTTCCCTTGAGCTTTGCCTTATTTCCATTATTTTTGTCGTATATGTAGGTGGTGGTTTACCCCCTTCAAATTTTTTACTCAAGTCGGGCAAATGGCGTTTTTATCCCGTATTGTGACAAAACTTTTTCAATTGCTTTGATGGAAAAATATTGTCTTGTTAAATGTGAACCCCTCCCCTAGGGGTTCACATTTAACGCCACTAATTGAAGGCCACCTCGGCCTGCATGCGTATGGATATGAATGAAAGGATCCCTATAAACGGGCTCTCCTGGGTGAGAGGAAGAGGATCCTGATAAACGGGCTATCCTGGTATGCGTGATTACGGTATGGTAGAAGGGTGAAAGAGCCTAGCTAATATGGGCCTTCTGGATCCCTGGGTCGAGGCCCCTCCCGGGCCGATGTACAGCTTTTACATCAGGACAGGAATGACCTGCGGCCCGCATAGCGACCAAGAAACAGCCCTTCGTTTGTTATGGTGGCCTGCAAGCGAATATTTGAACATTGAGTTTCTCACTCAATATGACCACCCCCCTAAGCTATGGCTATAGAGTGATCGCGCTCGTGGCACTTTGGCACCTAGGGGTTACGAAGGTGTCCTAACGGCCTCTCGGGGACACCGGACGATCTCCCCGAGTAATTAGTCTCACCGCTGCATGCGGAGCTCTGCAGGGGCGAAAATTTTATTTCCCTAGCTTCTCGTGGGATCAAAATGAACACGCCTAACATCAAAAATGGAAAAGGAGGAGGAAGGGAGGTGGCGGAGGGGGCATAGGGGTTGGGTCTCAACGGGTCTAACATAACCCTTTCCTCCCCATCTGTCTCTCCATCAAGCCAAATTCAGGTGGCGGCTGAGCCTTCAGCTCCCCAGCGACTAAAGCTTGGCTACTCAAAGCAGTGGTCGAGACAAACTCGTGGGAAGGTGCAGCTCTTAAGGTAAGTGGGGTTGAGCTGCTCCAGAAGACGGTGAGGGCTACGCCGTAGTTTTCGGGTAAACTGGAAGACCCGTCTGTGGTACTCCGGCGGTTGGAGGGATTCAACCCCTCACTTAAGAAAGCGTCCTGGTAAATCGACAGGCACGATAGGCCTCAGGAAGAGGACACAGTAGGAGGCACCAGGCATCTTCTAGTTGTGCAGATTCCTGAGGCCCAGAGGAGGGTTTTTGCGACCCTCAGAAAAAGGCCCTCTATCACTTTGGACAGGCCAACAGGGTTGCCGGTCAGGGATAGGAGGAGCCTGTTGGAACACAGGAAGATCGGGAGCAGACTTAAATCACTGCTCCAGGTCTAACGATTACCCAAATTAACTTGCATCATAGCAAAGGCGCCTCTGCAGTTTTGCAGAGGGACATGGCTGCGAGGCACACAGGTATCTCGCTTATCCAAGAACCTTGGTTAGTACGAGATAACAATAGGGGACCCTTTATTTTAGTGTTTCAATAATAAAAAATTATAAATGGTTCCTATAATTTGTGTTCATGTTCTGATTTTTATTCTCTTTTCTTAAAGGGGTACGAATATAGATTATAATAACCCAACGCTCAGTGAAGGACCAGTTAAGCTTCCCAAATAAAATCTTGGTTATATGATGAGTAAATATTGAAATGATGTATATTTATATGTATGAATGTATTCATAAAACTCTCTTCTATATAAAACTTTAAACAAATTTTCTACAAACTTCATTATCAGCAAACGCCTTTCAAGATTTAGTAGAATTTAAAACCATTGAAAAATACAAATAACCTCAAAATTAAAAATTAAAATACACATAACATCAAAATCAAACCATTTTTAAAATGATTAACAGGGTGCACAGTATTTCCCCTATTTCCCTGCGTTTCACCTTTTTCAAATTGCCCTTTTTCACCTATTCTCGAAAATCTTTCCCTTTTTCCCATTTCCTCTTTAAACATACGATATTTGAAAATACAATTGTTCCTTTTAGATCTGCAAAATAATTGTATTTATTCAAAAGTAGAAAATGCTACCGCGAGTAGTAAAATCTTTTTTCTTCAACACCCAGAATTGTCTATTATAATTAATTTAACTTTTTAACATTTTTCTATATAGATAGGTAAACGTTTATTTTTTAGCCTGCTGGCCTTAAAAAATTGACTTGCTTACACTTCTTTTACAGAATTTTCTTAAAACTAACCCTTAAAACTAACATCTCTCCACACCTGATCTCTAACGCCGCTCGCTCTTATCGCATTGCCTTCCTCGCTTCGCCTCGCCTCGCACGCATGTCCCTACTTTCTTGCTTTGTCTCGCATTACCAAACTCTGCCTCCGCGGCTAATCCCTTATACTTATCTACTATTTACAATATTTAGATTTACTTATATTTACATCCTCCTCTATTTACAATCTTTCCTTCTCCATTCCTCTTCCTCCTTCCTTCACTTTTTCTCCATCTTACCCAAGACTCTCTTCACCCATGCTACTGCCCTTTTGTCCCCCCTTTCATGCATCAGTACCTCCATGCTTATCTCACTCCTCTCCACCTCTACGCACTCCTCCAACCAATGCTCCACTCTGGCCTCCCCCTTTCCACATAGTTCACACATCCTATTTTCCCTAGCGAGCCAGAACCTATTATAACCCTCCATGCACCCACATCTCATCCTCGCTATAAGCACCTGTCTTCCTTTCTCTCCTTTGTCACACAAATATTGCGCTTTCGTCCTTGGCATAATCCACACATAGTTCCTATTAAACCTTGTCTCTCTTATTCTCTCTTCCCCTCCTGTCTTCTCTCTCTCTCTCCATGCTGTTTTTCTTAACTAACTCATATACCTTCCTTCCTTCCTCATGCATCCTTCTCACTTCATCCATCTGCAGTCCATTCGTTCTAAAATACCTTTCTCTTTCAACAATCCTTCTTCCCAACCCCTCTCCTGTTCTCCTTATCCCACCAACACTCCCTAACCAGCTTACTTCCCCCCTCTTCCAAAAATTTCTCCTTATACTTACATGCCCGACTCCCCGCTAGAATCCCTACACTCGTTCTTCCCGTCTCCCTCCTGACAATATAATTAGGCGTGTTCCTTGCCAGCCCTAATGTCCACTTTACATACCGCTCCTGTGTCCTATTTACCTCTTCGCTTTCCTTCCACCCCCACACCTCTACTCCATACAATAGGACACTCATCACTAGTGAGCCAAACAATTTCATTCTCCTTTCAAAATCATCTGCGAATAACTTCTTTCCCAACCCCCACACCTGCCTCATCACCACATTTGCCCTCCTCACTCTCTCTTTTATGTGACCATCCACTCCGCCATTCCTCCGAAACAAGAAGCCCAGGTACACAAACTCTTTCACCTCCTGCACGGCCTTTCCCTTCCACTTCCACTCCCCTTCCTTACCCCTTCCACCTCCTTTTCTGAAAACCATAACCTTGGACTTTTTCGCATTCAGTTCTAACCTGTTCTTATCCAGGTATCTTCTCAACCTCTTCATCATTTCCTTTAAGGCCTCCTCGCTTTTAGCCACCAACACTATGTCATCTGCATACGCTAGCGATTAAATTCTAACCCCTCCTATCCTTACTCCTTCTACTACTCCGGCCTCCAGCTTACTTTCCATATCCGCAATTAAAACCGCAAAAAGCGTTGGGCTAAGCGGACACCCTTGTCTTAATCCCCTATCCATCCAGAATCCCTCCAAAATCCCCTGTCCTCCTCTAACCTTATCTTTGGTCTCTTCATATATCTCCCTTACCCTGTCGATCAGGCCTCTCTCCACTCCCCTATCCTCCATCGCCTCCCACAACCTCCCCGTATCCACCGACGGAAACGCGCCTTTTAGATCCACAAAAAACGCGTACGCTCTCGACCCCTTCTTCGCTAATTCTCTAACCACAATGTGCTGCAGAACGTAGATATTGTCGATAGTACTCCTACCTGCCCTAAAGCCCGCCTGCGTCTCCGGCAATATTCCTTTTCCCTCGACATCCTTCCACAGCCTCTACGCCACCACCGTCGCGTATACTTTATACGCCGTATTCATTAGCGTAATTCCTCTATAATTTTCCTGCCTATCCCTATCTCCTTTCTTATACAGAGGTACTATTAACCCTTTTCTCCACCCTCGTGGGAATCCCTTCCCCCTCCATACTTTCTTCACTACCTCCTTCAGCCTCTCCCTAACCTCTTGTGTACTAAACAGCCATGCTTCGTTCTCTATCCCATCCAGCCCTGCTCATTTCGACCTTCTTAACTTCCTTACCTGTTTCTCTATCTCCTCGTCATTCAACTGCTCCATCTCTGCCTCCCCCGTTCTTCTACTCCCATCATCTCTCTACCTTCAATCTGAGCCCTGGAATGATTCTTTAAAAAACACCCTCCACTCCTCACTCCCTATCTTCTCGCTTATCCCTACTCTACGCTTCCTAAACCTATTTATTATCTTGCAGACGTCCCTCTCTGTCTTAACATTTCCTAACTCCTCCTCTAGCTCTGTCTCCTTTTCCTGTTCTTTCTTCTTACACATCAATCTATACCCCTTCCTCATTTCTACGTACACCTCCCTCTTCGCAGAAAACCCTCTTTCCACTTCTCATACTTCCTCTTCACCTTTCTTTTCATCTTTTTACATTCCCTATCCCACCGCGGCTTCACCATTCCTTTCTTCTTCTTTTTAAATACCTTCTTTTGCACGCACCCTTTCACATTCTCTTTTAAATCCTCCCATATCTCTTCCACCGTCTCCCCTTCGAAGCGTACCTTCCCTAACTGCTCCTTATACTTATCTATCGCCTCCCTCGTCCAGCTAACCGTCTCCCCCGTCGACACTTCTTCCCCACCTTGCCTTCCGCCGTTCTCACCCCTTATCCACGACCCTAATGGCTGATGGTCTGATTCTACCCTCCCTTATACTGCGAATCTCTCCATCTCCTCCCACCCTTGCATATTCATAACGACATAATCTATTACGGATACCCCCACCTTACCTACGTATGTGTATTCTCCCTCTTCGTCCCCAGTTTCCATACCATTTTCCACCGCCCAGCCTCTATCCTCCATCCAGTCCCTTAGAATCTCCCCTCCTTATTTATTAACCTATCCTTCGAATTCCTTTCGAAGCTCTCCCCTTCCCTGTGAAGGCCCTCTTCCCTCCCCATCCTCGCGTTAAAGTCCCCACCCAGTACCACCATACCCTCCTCTCTTTCACCTAACAGGTCTTCCACCCTTTCTTTAATTCTTTCCATCCCATCCTCATTGTACACTGTCACAAACTTACTGCTTACCCCTCCTATCTTCAATTTCCTCATTTGCACTCCCTGCCCCTCTTCCTCTCCGTGAGCTTCTTCCTCTAATCCATCTCTGACCCCTGTTATAATTCCCCCACTAGCCCTTCCTTTCTTCTTCACTCTGACCGCCTCCTGGAGTCTCCACCTATACCCCCTTGGCAGCTTTGGCTCTATTCTATCCCATTCCTTTCTCTCCACCCACGTCTCTACCAGTCCTACCACATTAAATTCCTGGATATACCTCCAAAACACTTCATCCTTCTTCTTTACCCCTGCTACGTTCCAGTAAAGCACCTTCACAACTCCTCTACCCTGCATTACCCCCAACCCCCCTACTTCCTACGAAGCATATTCACCTGCACTTCCTTCAACACCTCTTTCTCCTCGTCCCACACCCACATTTTCTCGTCTATTTTTATTTTCCGATATCCTACCTTCGCCGATCTCCCTTCACTCCTCTCCATCCTGGCCCTGTCGTACAGCATTCTCTGTACATCCCTTTCCTTTCTCGTCAAATCATGATCGATGAAAACGTGTTTAGTGACAGGTGGTGAGAGAATTTTACGGAATTTGTGTGGAAGGTGTGAGTGGAGTGTCAGGGTGGAAGCCGAGGAGGTGAAACGGGTTGTGTGGGGTGAATTGGGGAGATAAAAAGTGAGTTTCAGCGTGGGTGTAAGGTGGTATTTAGTTGGATAGGGAAAGTGAGGTTAGGTTGGCAAGTAATCGGGGGAGTTCGTGGTCAGGACTCTTGGGCTTTCGAGGGGTCAAGGGTGGTTCTCGCAGAGTTAGGGGATGCTAAGGGAGAGAAAGGGTGAGGAATTGAAGAAAAAAAAGCATTTTCAAGAGCTTTAAAATGTTTCAATTGATTTCCAAAGTCTTTAAGGTATTTGAAAACCTTAATAGTATTTCAAAAGGTTCTAAGGAATATTCAGTTTGTTTCAGAGGATTTGAAATAGTTTAAAGTATTTAAAAAGATTCTACAGCATTTTCAAGAGATTTTGAAAAATTTGCATGGGGTATTTTTTAAGGAATTTTAAAGGCTTTGAATTTATTCACAAAAAGTGAGGGATTTTGTAGGTTTTCACAGATTTGTCGAGATTTTCAAAAATGTTTTGCAATTTATTTGAATTCACCCTGAATCATTACTCATTCATCTAGAATTCTCGTATTATATCTCTCGAATTTGTTGAATTTACCTGTATTCTTTTTAGTTCAATCAATAATATTCAGTTCGATGGAAGTGTTTTAAACTCATTTTGAATTCTTCAACATATAAATAATGTTAATTTTCTTGAAACCTTTCGAAATTCTTTTGAAGCTTCTAAAGTTAATTTTTGAAATCTTTAAGAATCTACTTTTTTTTTAAATTGTGTAAAGTTTGAAATTCTTTTTGAATCTCTTTAATTCTTCTAAATATTTCTTGAATTGACTCGGTTTTTCTTATCTTACCAAATTGAAACATTTTGCTTTAAAATCTTCTACACTCTTTTTCAAAATTTTAGGAAATCATTTGATATGTTTAAGAATGTTTTTTAATTTTCTCTTAAAGCTTATTTTTCAAAATGAAAAATCATTTAAAATTTCCACACTAGTCTTAAGAAAATTATTATTTTTTTTACTCTTGTCAGACCTTCTCAACCTTCTAATCTTTAAAAATTATTGAAATTTTTTCTGATTTTTTTTTAATTCTGCTAAATAAAAAAAATGCCTCCAAAACTTTTAGATTTTTCCTTGACAATTTTTGAAATCTTTTAAAATGTTTTGAAATCTCTTTAAATAATCTCTTAAAATCAATTTTTCAAAATAAAAAGTTATTTTAATTTTTCCTAGGAACCTAAATTTTTTTTCTCATTTTCGTGAAATCTTACAAAATTCTTAAACAATCTTTGTAGGTTTTAATTATTTTTTAATCGTTTCAAAACTTCTGAATATCTTTTAGTCTTACTCAATTTTTTTTCTAAAATTATGTAATATGGCAACATTTTACTTTGAAATCTTGTATACAGTCTTTTTTACAAATTTTAGGAAATAATTTAAAAAATTTTTTAATTTTTTAAAAATTTTTCTTAGAATGCATTACAGGACAATCATTAAAAATTTGTCCATGAATCTTAAGAATATTTTTTTCATTCTCTTGACACCCTACAAAATTTAGTTTACCTAAACATTTTTTAAATCCTGATAAATAAAAAAAATTGTCTGAAAGTCTTCCATATTCTTTTTCCACACATTTTGAAATCTTCAAAACTTAAAATTATTCATTTAAAATAAAACCTGAACCATTAAAAATTTTTTCAGAAATCTTGAGAAAAATTTGATCTCCTCGAATCTTTCATAATTATTGCATGGATAAAATGTTTTTAAAAGTTTAAAAATCACAAAAAAAATAGGAAATTAAGTGGCTTGGGGATTCCTTGAATTTCTCTGAATCTCCTGCAAGTGTCATTGAATCCTTTAAAAATATCATAAGTGTTTAAGATTCTTTAAAATTCCATTGAATATAGGTTATATGTTTTATATATTTACAAACCAGAAAAATAGGTTTAAAATGGGCCCAAGAACATTAACAAATATTGAGTATTATTATTACGGAAGTTGTTGAAAATCAAATAAAACATTGAAATTTACACTATTTTTGCAATGTCTATTTAAAAGATAGACAAATGGGCTACATCCTGGGCTCATTTTATACAGAATTTTAAAAGCATTCAACCCTTTAGAGAGAAAAAATTTTAGCTCTGACATAATTAAAATTAAGAGAACTTTATCAGTCATCAAAAAAGAGGTGGTCGTAAACTTTTGCACGATAGTGTATTTTGAACAAAGTTATGTGCTGCTAATTTCCAATTTTTTAACTTCAATTAGATTTGGAAGCTGTAACTGATATCATCTTTATACTGTGTGAGATAATAATTTAAATCTCCCTCTACTAATGCCCCTTCAGCCGCGCAGGCCCATCGTGAGCATTAGTTCCACATTTGGTCGGTGTGCAGCGCTAGTGCTACCCTTTCTCGCAACTGAGGTTAATCGCCAAGGATATAAGAATGCTCCAACTTCAAACCTCGAATTAATTTGCATATAATTTGCATATAATCAATTTGTATGAATTAGAGCTATTTTCATTGAAAAATTGAATTCTTTGTAAAAAATTGGTCGCATTGATTTACTTTTTTTTTAAACCAAAAAATCGCAGCGGACATGAACCTATGTTTCAACCTAGGTTTAAGTATAGGTCTAAACATAGGGCAGACCTGGTTTTTTCTCCCAGACACTTGGACCAAGTCCTAAGAAAAGACCAGGTTTTTTCAGGAAGTGTGCTATGTGGGTCTGCTGTCTGCATCGTAGGGTCAATTTTTAAATTTACTTGTTTAATGCTTTGAAAGAGGCCTCAAATATTATTTTTTTGACCTGAAAATTGGGCAAAGAAAATTCAAAATATATTGTACAAATTGCCTGATCTATTTCCGAAGTTCTTTCCAGGATATTTTTAGCTTTTATTTTATTTGTTCAGAAATCGCACAATTGTACAGTTGATCCAATTTTATAGCGTAGCCGTTGATAATACATCATAATTCTCATAATTGTACTCTACTACGCAACATTACTTCGTAATTCTCCTTCTTTAGGAGTCATTTTTTGGCTTTTTCCCCACCCTGTGCAACCAGCTCTCTCTCTCTCTCAGCTCTTCCAGCTTCTTCATCCATTCCTCCTCCTGAAAATTTTCATTTAGAATCCATTTAATTCCCTCTTATATGCTCTCCCTTCCCCCTTCGTCACCTGTACACCTCTCTAACACATGCAACCATGTTTCCTGCTCAAACTTACATACTCTACACACATTTTCTTATTCATTCATCCAATACCTACATGCTCTTACACCCTCTCCCATTCTGAATCTCACCACTCTATTACATTCACTCTCCTTTTCAATCTTTTGCAGGTACTCTGGTTCCCCCTGCCTCTTCACCATTCTATATCAGCTGTTGTAACTTGAATCAGCGATTTTTTCCCATCTTTCCTCCCCTTGTCCTGCCTTAATCTCATCCTTTATTTCCTCCCACTCTCTACCCCCAACTTGCATACCACATTCAAACCTCATTACATATCTCTCATCCTCCCATTTTGAACGCCCCACGTTGCCCCTCCTCTCTTTATCTATAACTTCCCGGGCACACGCTTACGCAATTTTGCTTCCTTCTCCCCTTCTTGGTTTCTCTTCGAAATTCCAGGCTCTTTTCATTTGCCTCACCACCATTTTTTCCCGTCCCAATTCTTCCCTCAGCATATAACCTGGGCAGCTCCAACTCACTCTCACAACCCATCTCAAAAATCTCTCCTTAGTCTTCTTCACATTCACAGTTAAACCCTTTTCTCTCACATAGTCTTCGAATACTCTCATCAACAGATTCATACCTCTTTCATCATACGCTAATAGCACTACATCATCTGCATATGCTAGTGAGTACACATTGTCTGTTCCTAACGTTGTCCCCCCTTTCCCTTTCCTCTCTAACTTCTCCTCTAAATCTGCCAGAAGAGTACTAAATAGAAGTGGGCTCAACGGACACCCTTGCCTGAGGCCCCTTCCTGTCCAGAATTCCTCTCCTTTCTTGTCTTCTATCTTCACCCTTATCTTAGTTTCCACAAATACTTCTGTTATCCTCTCTATTAATCATTCGTCTACTCCTCTCTCTTTCATGGCTGCCCGTAACACCCTCCTGTTAACTAAGTCAAATGCTGCCTTAAAATCGACAAACAGTGCAACTAGTTTCCCTTTCTTTCGCCCTAGGTTCCTATTGACTAGAAAGTTGAGCACGTAGACGTTATCAATGGTTTCCATCCCTTTTCTTAAACCCATTTTATTGTGTAGTGTGCTTCCTTTTTCTTCCCCCTGTCTTTCTAGCCTCCTTCTGAAATGTTATATCCCACCGACATGAGTGTGATCCCTCTATATTCCTCTACCCTATTTCCCTCTCCTTTCTTAATAAACGGTACCCGGCCACCCTTCTTTTTTCCATACCTTATTGTGAATCTTCCACATGTCTTCTCTCGCTCCTAATCCCCCATATTTCAGTACTTCATTTTCCAAGCCAGCTTCCCCTGTTGCCTTATTTCTTTCCAACCGAACAATCGCCTCATTCACCTCTTCCCTACTAATCTCGATAGCGCCGTCCTCGTCTCCCTCTACCGCTTTTCTTCCTTTTCCCTTTACCCTATTTTCCACTCCTCCTAACAGTCCCTTGAATTGTTTGGTCCACTCTTTCATTCCTATTTCTTCATTTATGCCCTTCCTTCCTCCTCTTTCCCTGTTCATCACTTTCCATTCCCTCCCTTCCTTTACAGCTTTCTCCACCTTTTTCATGTACCTTTCTTTCTCCTCCTATCTTTTCTCCTTTATCATTCTTTTGTGCTCTCTCTTTCTCCTGTTGAGTTCTTTTTCCATTTCCCCTTTCCTCCATTTTCTTACACTTGCCTTCATCCTATCTTTACTTTCCCTGCATTCATCGTCCAACCAACCTCTCCTAAACCCCTATTCTTCTTCACTTGGTCTCACCTCTTCCCTTACTTTATCAATCGCTCCTTTGAGATTTTCTAGCAGCTTGTCTACTCCTTCTTCTTCCAAATATCCTATTTCCTCGTTTTATATTTTTTCTCAAAATTCTGTTAACTTTTCCTCCCCCCAAATGCCCATTTTCAACTTACTTTTCCTCTTTCGTTCCCTCTTTCCCCTACCTCGCTTTGGTCTACCACCTCTCATTGTCGCGATCACCGGATTGTGTTTTGAGCCTATCACGTCGCTCACTTCCATTTTAACCATCAAATTTCTTATTCTTTCTTCTGCCACAATGTAATCTATGACGCTGTCCCTTATACCCGCGTACGTATATTCCCCTTCTTCATCCCCCTTGGTATTGCCGTTACAAATGAATCATTCCGCCTCTTCCAACAAGTCCATAAGCCTCCTACCCTCCCGGTCCCTTTCTCTTTGCTTCGAATTTCTTATGAATATCTCCTTTTCTCTATCCCATACCTCTCCTCCTTGTTCCCCGGTCTATACATTCAAGTCCCCCCCCCCTATTAGGACGAACCTCTCATCTTTTTCCTCTATCCATTTCCTCATTGTTCTCCATCTTCCCTCTTCTCCTCTTCTTCTGTACACGCATACTACATCCATAATAACTTTTTCTAATTTTATTCTTCTTACCATTGTTCCGTCCTTTCCTTCTATATACTCTACCTTTTCCTCCTCTACCACCGGTTCCTTTCTTACCCCTGATACCATTCCACCCATTTCTCTCCCTTTTACATGCTCCTTTCTCGCTGCTTGCATCTTCCACTTATATGCTTCCGGTAATATTCTTTCCATGCCTTTCCATTCTTTTTTTTCTACCCACTTCTCACTTATCATTATCACATCCCACTTCTGCAATTCTTCCCAAAATCCTTTGTCCTTGATTTTCAGTCCTGAAACGTTCCAGAACGCTATTTTCACGTCGCCCTTATTGCATTTCTCACCTTTCTTCCTTGCAATCAAGACCTCTTGTCGTTTTAAAACCCCCCATGATACTTGCATTCCCCCTTTCCTCTCTCTCATCCCCTGCCTTCACTACCCATTTTCTACCCTCCCTCAGACATTCTACTTTATCCCCTATTACCTTTACTCCTCTCAGTCCATGCCTTTCACTCGATTATCCACTTTCTACTACTTTCCCGCCACGTCAGATCTTCTTCGATTCTTTCTTTTCTTCCTTTCAATAACTTCTTCTTCTCCATAACTCCATACTTATCCTCCTTACTCCCTAATTTCACTAAACATATACATTCTTTTCCTTCTTCCTTCCCTCCTAGTCTTCTTATCCCTTCAACTATGAACATTTTTAGAAAATTTACTTCTTATATAAATCTCAAATTGTGATCTTGAAAAGTCGAACTGAAATATTTTTTGGATAAAAATTGAACATTTTTTTTGGAAATTTGTATTTTTAATTGAAAAATTCTTCAATTTTAGTTGAAATTCCGTCTTTCTTGGATCAAAATGCATCTTTCTGCTTAAAAAATTCAATAATTTTGATAAAAAGTAATCCTTTCAATTAAAAGTTCAACTGTTTCGTTGAAAATTCGTTTTTTGGGTTGAAAATTCCAATATCTTCTTAACAAATTGACTTTTTGATAAAAACTCATATTTTCATGTTGAAAAGTCAAACTAGAATATTTTTCGGATGAATAATCAATTTTTTTTAACTTGTCTTTTTATTTTAAAAACTTATCTGCTTCAGTAGAAATTTCATCTTTCTTGAATGAAAATGCAACGAGTTGGTTGAAACTTTCAGTATCTTCTTAGCAAATCTACTTTTTGTTTGAAACTCATATTTTGATGCTGAAAAGTCAAACTAAAATCCTTTTTGGTTGATTATTTAATTTTTTTTACATTTCTCCTCTTAATTTGAAGGCTTCTCTGTTTTAGTAGAAATTTCATTTTTCTTAGATAAAAATACAACTTTTTGGTTGAAAATTCCATTATCATCTTAGCAAAGTTTGTTTTTGAAATATTGTTTTATATAAAAGATTTTCTATGAAGTTTTTTAGTTTATGTCAGTGCCCTGACGTGCTGGCGTTTTTTGGACCTCGGATTCGGATTTAGCGACCCCGAAAACCTAGTAATCAGGGTCTGACCTCCAGTCCCAGAAAAAGATTTTTTTTTGTATGGCTGTGTTATCATTTCAAGATTGTAAAAAATTCGTTTTTTTCTTAAATTTGTTCAAACAATCAGAAGGATGGAATTGGAGACAGGTTTTGTAACGTTTAAACTTTCTAAATCTCACGTTCTTATCTTTTCAATAGAGTCAACAACGTCACACCGTCTCGTTGTTTTATTAAATTTCTTTTTTCAAGTTTTTATTGACAAAATAATAGGAAAAATCTGAAAAAATCTTCAAACGAAAGTAATTTATTATAATTATAATAACCTCAAGACACGTTGAATACTTTCTATTTTCTGTGTCAAATAATGAAAAAATAAATTTCTGTTGATTCTTCACAGTTCCATAAAAAAGTTATTGTTCATATTTCAAAACTATTTGGCAACCACCTATAGTCTAATTGAAATAAATATTAAACGATGATGGATGGAGATTACACTCTTTACTTTTTCGGTCTGGGAAACATATGGGATAGATTTAAAGATGGAAGAACCTTGCTGATAAGGTTTTTCCTTATTTGAGTTGGGCGAAACAGCAATGCGAAACATGACATAATTAGATATTCAATAGAAGAACGCGATTGTGTAATATTGTTATCTTCATCGAAACAGTGAGAAGATATTATTGTAAAATTTGTACATATAATTTATTAGCTCCACCAACATAACATATTTACTCATTTAAGTATGCTTTATATAAAAGAACACTTAGATTTCTGATATTTGTAAAATATGAAACGCCAAAAATCTTCTTTCTACATGTCCCGAATTATTTTCAAAAAATCATCAAAAACTACCCTCACCATATGAACACATGAGGTGGTGAAAAAAGAAGTTTGATTTTTGTTATTTGAAAATTAAGAAACGCTGTTACCCATGATTACAATAAATTGCAAGTTATTTCCAGAAAATTGATAAATTTCCATGAATATCACGAATGCTCAAGATTTTGCTCAAATTCAATAAATTTCTATAAATAAATGAAATGTGAAAATTTATGAGAATTTATCAAATTCGGGGAAATTTTTGTAAAATTTCGGAAATTTATTGTAACTTACTGAAATTTCTGAAAATATATGGTAATTTACTGGTAACTTTTCATAACAGTTCTACTGGAGAGGCGGAAGAAAAAAGATTTTCAAGATAAATTTTTGGAATGTATGTTGGCATACACGTGGGGCTTTAACGAAAAATTTCCAAGCATATGTTGGGAATAATTTCAGTTCAAGGTGTGATAGTTATTTAAAAAATCTTTATTACATAACATAAACTGAAATTTTTGCCAAAATAGGTTGAAAAAGTTTACAATTGACTTTCACGTGTACCGATAAACTGAATTTCTTGCTAACATATGTTACACAAATTTCACTTCGCATTTAGTTATTTCCCTCTCCGTATCTGAAAATGTGGCCTAATTCAGTTTCAAAATAGTAGTATTAAACGTTTCGCCATACCTCGAACCAAAAATGTTTCAAAATACGTACAATGATAATAAACATATGTTTCAACTGTTTCAAAGTGAAATGAGAATTTTTGAATATAGTCGATATATGGATGTAAGATATTTTTATGTATGATTGAGTTAGTTTATATTATATTATACTTACGAACAGAATTGAGACATATTAAAAAGATGAAGGGCAGCAGGATAAGTGTCAAAATTTCCATCTTTGAAAAAAACGGAACTAACTTGAGAGATGTTTCTTGCACTTAGGCTGACAAGGTCTTTAACTGGCTGTACTTGTATATATACTATATATCTCCACGTCATATTGACAAATATCATTAATAGATTTAGGCGATTAAATGGTGTTTTTTTCTGTAGAGGAAAAATCTGTTTGCTGTCCTCGAAAATATTAAACGTTCGAAAAGTAGACTCGCTCTACACGTGTCAATTGAAAACAAGCGACAATGTGCCAACAAATTTAAGCAAACGCAAAAACTTTCCTCAATATTCTTGAAAATTGGTACTTCGGGGTTGTTGTGGACACATATTGATTATTTCAAATTCAGTATGAAAATTACGGAATTCAAAATTGTAGATACCAACACGAGATAGGGAAGAAAGTGTGAAAAAAGTATTGTATCCATTGTACTTATAATCCCTTCGTATTCAATACTCATTCATAGATTGTCTATATATTACTTTCATTTAGAATGCTTAGAATTTAATTTTACTCAGTTTTGAAGATGATGTAGCCCCTTTGTCGTTAGTAGGTGTGTGGGAAGGGGTGATCAAAGAGAGGGTGAACGCGTGTTGCGGGCGTGTCACGTCCCGCCTCTGTGCTGGACCCGCTGGACTAGATTACTGTGGGTTGGTCGGTCTAGCCGTGAATCGCAGCGTGAAAGTAGGTGCACCTCGCTTTGGCAAATGTTGATTATTGCTCTGCAGGAAAGCGTCTAGTTTTACCATAGACTTCTATTTTATATTGTTCTATTTTCGTTTTATTTTCGACTGTTCGGAAGAGACTGGTGGACGCTTACGGCTCCTTGTGACGAGAGGAGGTAACAGTAGGCTTGAAGCCCGTGCATGAACGGCGGCCCGGAGGCCTACATGGTTCCTGTCCGACGGTGGGCCACTGCCAGGGATGAGCCGACTTGCATCTGTAAGATGGAGGGTCACTTTCCGTGGTGGTTCCGCAACCGAGGACCTTTTTTTTAGGGATGAAGTCCCGTCGTCATCAGTGTTGTCGGTTGGTTAACCTAGAAGTCTAGGTTTCGTCGGGGGACTGTCAGTCGAGGTCGCTTTGGCGGTGAAGAGAGGAGTGAGTTGGAAGGAGAGGAATCGATCGTTATGACCGGGATAGGAGCATGGTGCCACTTACCAGGAGTGGGTGGTGAGGATCTCTCTGAAGTTTTCGGGGTTACGAAGTCACATGTCCCGTTAGAAAGTGTGAATGAAGTCGAAGATGGCCCCGGAAAGATAGGAAGTGGGCGTTTGGGTTTGGATTTTAAGCCCGGAGCTTCGTAACGTCTGGCTGGATCCAGACGGTCAGAGGGGACGATCTCGATGGATCAGATGATTAGAATTTTTGAGGAGAGAGTAGGTGTAGGAAGGCTGGGTTTAGGAGTAGCGACGGCAAGTGCATCTTGTCGAGGAGAGGTAGGTGCTCGGAGGAGAGCGAAGTTCGCACGTCGGTGGCGAAGGCCCTTGTTGGGGCTGGAGCGATTCTTACGCTTGCCAGGCATTAGGATTGAAGGAAGGCTTGAGTAGAGAGATGGAGACATCGCGAGACCTCGAAGGTAAACCCACGATCAGAGAAGGAAGGAGAGGGTGATTCCGAGACCTCGGAGGGTAAACCCAGAATCACAGGAAAGAGAGAGAGAAAAGAGCGTGACTTCAAAACCACGAGCGTAAACCCAAATTCGCAGAAGAGAGAGAGAGAGAGAGAGAAAGAGTGTGACCTCGAAGGTAAACCCAAAGTCACAGAAGGAAGAGAGAGAGAGTGACTCCGAGACCACGAAGGTAAACCCAAAGTCACGGAAGAAAGAGAGAGAGAGAAAAGTGTGACTTTGAGACCACGAAGGTGAACCCAAAGTCACGGAAAAGAGAGTAGAGGAAGGTGAGTGGAGATAAGTAGAAAATTGATTTGTAGTTAATTTCTTTATTGACTAATGCTTACACAAGAGTGAGAGCCCTGAGTAGCGATCGCCAGTAAAAAGAGAGAGAGACTAGGTGAGTAGTTCTCTGAGGGTGTCAGAGCACGAGCTGGTGCTAAGACGCAAGTGACGATTTTACCCAGAGCGGCGGTATTTAATTGCTAGAGGCAGGAGAGCTCGAGCGAAGAAGGGAGCGGCTGCTGGCCCTCTGATTGGCCCAGACTCTCGCAACGAAGTCGCAACGGAGCGGTGGGGATACCGTACTCCGTGCTGCCTTCTTCCAACCTCGAGCGTCTCGCGTCATTTCAATTATATTTTACGAAATACTAATATTAACATTAAAAATAATAAACTAAATTCCCGATAGGTTGTTCATACAAGAAAAATATAATAAATTCCTATATCAAATTCTACGATGAATATTATTAATACAAGAAAAATTGTCGCCTAAGAATAATAATAATAATCGAGCCTGCCAGTATGTTATTCCAATTCAATACTAAATTTACACCTATTTACAATTTATTCTGGAAGACCCTTAAAATAAGAACTTTAAACAAAACCTAAACTTATAACTAATTAAAAGATTTTTCTTTAACGAACATCAGGCCGTTTCTATTTTTAAAATATTGAGACATGGGAATTTGTTTTAATTTGTATTTTTAATACGAATTATTTTAATTTTTTGTTTCAAATGTAAGGAAAATGAATTATCTCAATCCGAAAAAGAAAAAGGAACACTTAATTTTTTACTTCTGGTAATTTCAATTCTGAAAAAAAAGAAAGCGACGCGCCAAGAGAGAGAGAAAGAGAAAATGGGAGAAAGGTCTAGTCTTTCGGCAAAAGATTGCTAGCACATTTTCACGGCGTCGTCACGTGCCGGGTAATTTTCCACCGACACAGCTGTCCGGTGGGCGCGTCAGTCCTGCCGCCTGACAATGGCCTATGTGCCAGAACAGAATATTTAAATATCCTATTTTAAGTGGAAAATTTTTCTTTTGTACTTGAAAATCTTATTTGTTTTTGGATGATCATTTATTGTTTTGACTAAAAATTCCACTTTTTAGGATCCTTATAATCTACACCCATCCAGATCTCATTGGAAAATAACGTTAGATGATGGGGCGGGGAAAAATCTTACTGTTTTTTTAATAATTAACAAAGTAGTTCAACTATCAAAAAATTAGTTGAATTTTTAACGAAAAAAGATGAGTTCTCAACGAAAAATGTAATAGTTGATATTTTAAGCAAGAAAAGATTTTTATTTTAAATGAAAAACAGCTAAATCGGAAAAAGGACTAATTTCTAATTTGGGATTTTTCACCACGAATACCAATAAAATAGAATAAAAGATTTCAATTATTAAGAGGTACAATCAGGAGTATTTAAAATGATCGGGAATTTTGATCACCGGAAAAGCCCTGAGAAATCACCGGAATTTGATTCAATGATCGGAAAAAGTTTTTTGTTTGTTTTTAACAGGTATCAAAATTTTAGCCTAAACGTTACTTTTTCCAAGATATTTCATATTATTCAAACAACTTTAATTTCTTTGAACAATTTATTATCTTGTAATATCGCAAGTTAATGGCATTTTTGAATGACTTGGCCTACTTTATGAGTCCAAAGAGTGAATTATTTTATTTCAGCTGTATATTTATTGTTTAAATAATTGAAAAGAAATTTATCAGAAAGCATGAGTCAAGAAAAGATAGATAAATTACAAGCTGAAATAGAAGAGTTGAGATGGTTAAATAATACTCAAAGTGAGGAGATCACAAGATTACAATTAACAAACAATCAGCAGCCTAAATACAAACAGGGGGATGATGCGGGTCAGGTTATCAATAATTCAGTGATCAGTTTAAGAACTTTGAACATCGATGTTAAATTACCTAAATTTGAAAATGAGGAAAAAATCCAAATGAGTTCTTACGATCGTTGGAAAAATATTTTAATTCTAAACAAATCCCAGAAATTCAAATTATAACTAGTGTTCGTGCATGCATCATCCATGCTATTCTAACAGCATGGGTTATGGCAATGCACAGAATCGCGCTTATCATGCACAATCTAATAATTTAAACTCAATAATGACGCGGTGTGTTCGGGTCCGGCTGCGCGTCAGGGGCCTTATGAGGTTTTTGGGGACCTAAAAAGTGATATTATCGATCAACCTAAAAAAGAGAAACCCCCAGAATTTTCAAAAATACAAAAATGTTTAATGCTACTGATTTCTGTAGAAAGAAAATGACAAGAATAAATAAAAAATTATTAAAAATCAATACCGTTTCTAGTAGTTCCCGGTCTATCGAATAAAATGACCTTACGTAATGACTGACTATTGGATAATAAGGTGATGCTCGATAATGATAAGAAACGAGTCATCATTAACGGGTATTGTGTTCCCGGGGAGTTGGCTTAGTACGGTCGGGCTTTGTTCGAGAGAGTGTTGTCATCACATAATGATGATTAGACTTTTATACAAATAATAACTATTCCTGAATTATATTTTAATCCTTCAAATTTTATCGATTCTCAGAGGGATTTTACTAATACGCTGATTACAATGCCTTTTACTCGTGAAATTTCTATACAAACTGAAAATAAATTTTATGGTATCATTTAAAAAATAATTATTTCGTTTATAATGATAAATTATCCAATGATAAAGTGAAATCTCATGGCAAAAAATCCAAAGGTAGGACACGCCATAATATTGAATTTTTTGATGTGGATGAACATAAAAACGATCCAATCAATAATATTGTTGATAATAATGTGTTTACTGATAATTGTTCATTTAATAATTATTCTACTGATGATTTAAATTGTATTTCATCAGACAAACTTTCAAAATTCACGCTTGGTTTGGTGGAGCGTTATTTTGCAACAATACGAATGTGATGTTAGGCATTGTCTAGGACGTGAAAACCTAATCGCTGATTTTTTCAGTAGGAATCCGGTTGGGAAATTTGAAGAGGAAGCAAAGAATATCCTTAGTATTCATGACTTGATAGTTGATTTGCCTCTTGATAGTCAAATTGTTCAATGCAATCTGATTAAAGTAGATATTGATTTTATGATTTTATGAACAAATTTTATGATTCATGAACACGTATTATTTCGAAAAGATCATCCGTTTGATAATTGGCAATTAGTTCTTCCCATGCAATTAACTAAGAAAGTGATAGATCATATACAATCAAAATTAGGTCACCCCGGGTACTATAAAACATTAATGTATATAAGGCGATTCCTTTATTGGAAAGCCATGAATCAGGATAATAAAAAGTTTGTTGTAACTTGCGATCTTTGTGAAAGGGTGAAGCCTGTAAATTTCAAAATGGAAGGGGAATTACAATTCATTAAAGCGGAAAACCCAAATGAATTAGTAACTGTGGACTTGTATGGGCCACTACCACGATCAATCGGTGGAGTGGAATATATTTTTGTTTTATTGGATGCATATTCTAAATATGTGAAATTGTATCCAATCAAAAGAGAGACAACAAAAGCAGCTTCGATCAAAATCTTTGATAGATACACTTCGGAAATGGGAAGACCGAGAAAAATCTTATCAGATAATGGTAGTCAATTTTCATCACCTCTTTGGCGTGCGGCACTGCAATTAGGCATCCCCAAAGCAACCCGACTGAAATAGTGATAAGGGAATTGGGCCGATTGAATCTTTGTTAAATATTACGACACATAGTAGTACCGGCTTCTCTCCGCATGAGTTGCATTTTGGTGTAAAACGACATGATATAATCCAGGAGATAATTTCATTCTCAGAAATGAGAGATATTTCTCATGATGCTAAAACTTTGTTGGCAAATGAGAAATTATTGAAGTGTTTTGAAAAAAGGAAGCTTGCTCAGAAAACCTGTTCTGGGGTGGAATTAAGGATCGGTGATTTAGTTTTACTGAACATTCCTAAAAAAATCCGACGTATTTAACGAAGTAACTCGTAAATTTTTCCACATCTATTACGGTCCATATCGAATCAGTAGGAACTTTGGGAATAACGCGTTTCAATTGGTTGAGAAAGACGATCCTGAGAGAATAATTGGCAATCATAATCGGTGCAGCTTGAAAAAATGTTACAAACGCGAAGGAATAATAAATGCTCCAGTGATAACAAGCGAAATTCACTGCGGACATTAGACTGTTGATTGTTCGATTCTGAACTAATACTTGTTTGGAACAATTTTATAAATCTGTAATCAAGATATGTAGATGAAGTGACAAAATATATGGCTAATATGAATAGTAAATGATTATACCAAACAGACGAATATAAAATGTGCTAAGCCTTTGTCGATTTTTTTTTCTCGAGACCCGCAACGGTTGAATTTTCAAACCAGATTAAAATGTAATTTGAAATTTCTCAAGTGCATAGCCATAAAATCTCAGTGCATCTTCGACTTTCAATCCGTACAGTCGCTTTATAGTTAAAGCTGAAAGAAACAAATATCAATTCGTATCTGCGAAAACTCTTCTTTTAAATTATATTTCCATAAAAAAAAATATTAAAAAAAAACATTTTAAGTCATTTTCATAAAAATTGTTCAAACCGCGAAACTAAAAGTGTACTTTCGAGACTAACGAGATTTTGGTAGAGATCCTCGAAGACAGAGCCGAGTCCAGAGCGAAACAATTAAGTCAACTTTTTCAGATAAGTTTCTTTTTTTCTTTAATTACTACTAATTTTTTTTACGTAGATCTCTACTGCGCAGCCTGACATGTCCTAGGGCTCTGTTACGCAGTACTTCTCACTACAGGATTCACTGCGCAGCCTAATTTACCACAAAAGTGTACTGCACAAATGCAAGCCTCATGAATAACTACTGTGCAGCTCTATGCCATATAAATAGTCACTGCGCAGCTCTATGTCCTATAAATATCTACTGCACGACCCGACATATCGTAGGTATGTACTGCGCAGTCTAATTTACCACAAGAGTATACTTCGCAGCTCTATGCACCATTAATACCTACTGCACAGCTATATGTTCTATAAATACCTAAAGCGTATCCCTGTATATCGTAGGAATCTATGGCGCAGCCTCACCTTCTATAAGTATCTACTGCGCACCCCTGTGCAGCCATGTGCACTGCAGAACTCGACTGTGCAGTCTCATGTATTACTATAGTATACTGCGCATTTCTATGACACATGAATAACTACTGCGCAGCTCCATGCCTCATAAATAGCTACCGCGCAGCTGTATGTTCTGTAAATATCTAATACGTATCCATGTATATCGTAGGTATGTACTGCGCAGGCTAATTCACCAAAGAAGTATACTGCATAGCTCTATACACCAATAATACCTACTGCACAGCTGTATGTCCAATACATACTTACTGTGCCGCTCTATACTCCATAAATACCTACTGCGCAGCTCTATGCCCCATAAATACCTACTGCGCAGCTCTATGTTCTATAAATACCTACTGTGTATCCCTGTATATCGTAGGTATGTACTGCGCAGCCTCACTCACCATATGTCCCTATTGCGCACCCTAATTTACCACAAAAGTATACGGCGCAGCTCTATGTCCCATAAACAACTACTGCGCAGCTCTATGTCATCCGTGGCTAGAGGCCTCACTCCAAGTTGCGTCGGGATTGGTTGCTTTAAAGAACCATGATCGTAGCTTCCGGGGCGTACAACTTCAAAATAAAAAATAAAACGAAATAAAACAAAATAAAAATAAAATAAATAAAAAATAATAAGATTAGTAATAAAAAAAAGAAATAAAATGAATAATAATAAGAATAAAAGCAAAAAATAATGAAAAAATAAGTAAATAAAACTAATAACAATAAAAAAGAGCCTCGGTGGCTCAATTGGTTAGACGCTCGGACTTCACCTTACAGGCCCTGGGTTCGATCCCTGAGCCTCTTGAAATTGTTCTCTGTGCCTTTACCGAGGTTTTGGTGGTTTGGATCACACCTTAAGCTGTAGGTCCCCCGATCATGCACTTGACTGCGAACCAGTCCGTGAATGATGGGGTAGAAACCAGGCTTTGCCCAATATGTCAAGGCATACGCTCTTATCAGATCACTTTATTGCATTACAATAATGCGTCCGTGACTGATAATATACATCGAGACAGCCCCGTCCATACTATTAAAAAAAATAAAATAAAAAATCCTACTCTAACCAAAAGTGCCTTCGACATATTGGGCTGTAACCATCTTCAGCCTGATACATTAATTGTTGTACCTAATAATATTAATTTTTCAATATTATTATTAATATTATTATTCATTATTAATAATAATAATAAATACGGTTGCGAAAGTAGAAACATAGAAAATGGGATGTTGAAAGGCGGTCTTGAAATATGGTCAGGAGTAGGCATTAAATCACATGGTAGTCAAGGGATCGGTCGGTTTAATTCTGAATTGAAAAGCGAGACAGCATCGCAAAGATCATGATTTTGTATCTCCCAGATTGTTGGGGTTAGAATGAAGTTAGGAATCAGAAGATTATTCATCGTAGCGTGATACGCCCCCGTAGATAGTGATCCGAGAGAAGTTAAAGACGCCTTCTGGGACACTTTAAATGATACAATAAGTACCTGCGATCAAGGTGAAAGAATAATTCTGCTAGGAGATATGAACGGATCAGTCCAACGTCAGGATACAGATACAGACATAAAATGATCCACACGTACACCTGGTGTAAAGGAAATAACCGTAGTATAATTGACTTCGTTATTGCGGATGAAAGACTGAGAGGACCAGTAAAAGATACAAGAGTCATGAGGGGTTCCGAATGCAATACTGATCATTACCTCCTAGTTTCCGAAATGAACTTTGGGCGAGGATGGAGAAGAAAGAGGCAACTTGGGAAGCACTTAGAAGCAATCAAGATATAGATGGTGCTTGGACTATGTTACGGGATATCATTGTTAAAACTGCGATCGAAGTGTGTGGTACGACGGTTGTAGGAAGAAAATCTGGTGATGCATGGTGGAATGATGAAATTGAGGCAGCCCGACAAACAAAGAAAGAAGCGTACAAAAGAACGTTAAACATCACAGGTCTTAGCGATAAGGAGAGAAATAGACTTAAAAATGATTGAGACACAAAAAGAGGAAAGTTAAACGACTAGTCAAGGAAAGTGAAGATAAAATCAGAACAGAAGAAGAGAAGAAAATACAAAACGACTTGAAGGAACCATGAAACTATTATTTAGAGAGATGAAGGAAAGTAAAAGTACAGAGTTTGTCGGCATGAGAAACAGCAAAGGTGAAATTCTGTATGTTACAGACGGGATAATAGACGCTTTAAAAGACTCTTTTAAAGAATTATTCGGAGGTGAAGATATAGGGTAACAGAACTGCGACATAGACCATAATGCATTAGAAAAACCACTCGAAAAAGTCTGGGTCACCGGGGTTAGAGATATAGTTAGGAACTTAAAAAACGGAAAGACAGTATTAGGTGTAGACAGTATTAGCGCTGAAATGCTTAAATACGGTGACGAGTACATACCTTACAGGTTGTGCGATTTGATAAATTTATGTTTCGAGATGGGTGAAGTCCCAGACGATTGGAGAAAAGTGATCATCGTACCACTATACAACAGAAAGGGTGATAAAAGCAACTGCAGTAATTACAGAGGTATCAGCCTACTAAGTACCGTAAGTCAAATATACTCAAAAATACTTATTCATAGGGTAATGAAAATTACAGAAGAAAAGATATGGGAAGTCTCAAGTGGATTTATGCCAGGAAGATCATGTACATATCAGATATTCAGCATAAGACAGATCATAGAAAAAAGTTTGAGAATAGGAAAGAAAGTTTTTGTGCATTTGTTGACCGAGAAAAAGAATTTGGCAAGGTAAATAGAAGTAAACTTTGGGAAGTCTTTAAAGAGTACGGAATCAATGGATGGTTCCTAAAAGGAATACATACAATATATACAGGTAGTAAAGCGAGTGTAAGCGTTAATGGGAAACTGAATGACTGGTTTGGTATTATGCAAGGCGTGAAACAAGAAAGCGTTATGTACTCATGGTTATTCATCATATTTATGGATAAGTGTCTAAGAATGGTCCTCTTGGACGAAGAAGGTGTAGATCTCGAAATAGTGAGGGTACGTGGGTTAGCTTTCGCAGATGACACGATTGTTATCGCAGAATCAATTGAGGCCTTGCAAAGAATGTTAAATAAACTTTATACAAGCATGAAGAACATTGGCCTCAAAATTAACGTAAATAAAACAAAAATCGTGGTATTTGAAGTATAAAGTGAGAAAGCAATGTGCAACATTGTCCTAAATGATGACACTTTATCAAAAGTTGATGAGTACGTATATCTGGGAAGTCTATTCACCAGCGACGGAAAAATAGATGGGGAGTTAGATAGGCGCATAAATAAGGGTAAGAAGGTTATCGGTAGAGCAGGGTCCATTGTCTGAAGTAAACACATATCAAAAAAAGGTAAAATTACCATACATAATTCTATATTTATACCGACTGTACAATACGGTATCGAGACATGGACCTGTCAAGAAAAGGACAAGAGTAAAATTAACTCGATTGGCATGAAATCTCTGCGCACAATATGCGGGAAAACACTGATGGACAAAGTCAGAGATGTGGCGACAAATAGTTCATAAACAGAATGACAGTAGAGTTAGTGACGCCTGCAACAAAGGCCTTGCATACAAATGGACCAAAGTGGGTAACTACACATAACAATTTTGTGAGGCTCTTCACTTGAAGTGCTCGCTAGAGAGATTGATCAGCAACCTGGGTCGGAGCTGTGTTGCGGAACGAAGGTATCATTTAAATAAATAACACGAGAATTCTAGATCAATCTAAAAAATCTATACCCGCTATCTCACATTACTCCTTTCCTCACCGAGCAAGTCACGCCTACCCCAAAATGGAAATGGCTTCTTTGTATAATAATATTATTAGGTTTTCCTATAACTCATACTACACTCACATTGTTCAGGCCGTTTGCGGACTTTTCGCTACAGAAGCGAGTCAACTCGGTCCCCTGGCCAACTATGCAAGATTGCCCGAAAACCCCGAAAAACCATGCTTTTCTTGATTTACTTCAAAATTTGTGGCTGTTTCAAAAAAGTGTTGAATACAAAGTTGTAGAAAATATTTTACAAATAAGTGCGAAAAATTACAACCATTGGCACAGAAAAATACAAATGAATACAATGAATTACAACGAAAATGTTAAAATTTTCAGGTCCTTAATTCTATAATTCCACCAGGACACATAGCTGTCTGTTTTCTTAATACGATGAGGATAATTGTCCTCATACGCTTTGTTCATACTTTTTTGTAAGATACCGACAGCTAATTCTATTTGTCCAATAGACTTGATCCTGCCTGGTATAGCTCCCAGCAAACTGCTGAGATTGTTACGTCCCGAGCGAAAGGGCTGGTAAGACCTGACCAATTATTTGTTTGTGGGTTTGTGCGTCACTTATCAGCCCTACGCGGATTGTGACAGATTACAGTTTTTAAATGAGTGAGAGATAATTGCTGTAACAATTGATTTATTGTAAAAAATAAGAACATAGTTAAGGGTTACATAAAATAAACTTACATATATCTTTATATACTTGACAGGGCAAGAGAGAGTTGTATTGTCGATTGGATCTCCTTTTATAATGTAAAACACCAACGGAATTCTACCGGGCGATTGTTTGAGTCACTTGGAAGTGACTCAGGTAGTGAGAAGATGCACAAGCACTTTTCACTAGTTGTAGTGCGATACACGGTCCTAAACAGCTACCGACTCCACACTGAGTTCTTTTCGCGGATGTATAACACTGCGAACTTTACCCGGAAATAGACTCATACGACGATCGAAAGTCTTAGTCGAAGGGATTTAGTTCACAACTTGATGATTTGTTACTTAGTTCAGGAAGTCTTGAAGCACGCGATTCGTACATCGAAGTTGTCAGTATGACTGCCAGGAACATAAGACAATTGACAGGGATGGTTCTGGGGTTTATATATTATGGGTTCTCGATGCTAGAGATAGGGGCGATGAATACGTGTCGAAAGTCATGTACAAACTTTTGAAATTGGCACGTTCCTAACTTTTGAAATCGGCATGTTCCTTTCGATAATATTACCCGTATCTAGTCTTGCTCAATGTTTATAGATATCAATATGTTTGATTACATTATTATTAAACTGAGAGCGAGGCTAGTGGGTGGCTAATAATATTGAGCGTTGAATAATTTACGCTAGTGAGTGTTGAGTTACGCGAGCGGCCAATATGTAAGTTCCATCTGCTGACACTCTCGGTTACCGATTACCTCTTATCTTCTTCTTTCAGGAATATGAATTCTACTACTAACTTAATCCTATTCAGTAATTTTGGTCACACATTTTCGGTTACAATGTGTCTGACCATTCACAAACGCCTTCACTTGCGCACTACATGGCATGCTGTTTCAGGTGAATGACTTGTAAACTTTGAATCGTTACCTTTCTATCATACATTCGCATGTATACATACTTATATGTCTAATTTGTTATTCGACATATTCACTTTATGAACATATATGTATGTATGGATTATTTGTTAATATTTAATTATGGTCCATCCTTTATTGCAGCAGTAGTCCACCATATTTCTCCACTCTTTAGATGGTAATGTCTCCTGGAAGTAAAATTGTAGATACACTGGGCGAATCATCACAGGTTGGCGCCTGCCTCCAAAATGCGGCTTGATCTTTATTTCCACCAAGTCTCTAGAAAAAAAGACCCTAGTAATCCGATAAATTCATTAACGCCTCTGACATAAAGTGCTGTGCTAGGCGTTTCTATGGAACTCTGAAGAAGATGCTTTTTTCAGAGAGTTGGTTGCTGACTTCCCCTGGCTGTATTGTTTTTGATTTAGAAAAATCTCATTTCGTTCTCACGAATAGCTAGATAATTATTGAGTCAATCGCTACAGTGCCCCTCTTGTAGAGATAGTACATGACTTGCACTGGGGGGTTTTTCTCCAGAAACATCCCTGGACCATTGTCCGCGACTCCTTATTCAGCTTTGTAACCATATTTAGCAAAAACTCTCGGTACAGGGACTCTCTATCTGCAACCCGAGGACGCGCCTGGCGGCCTAGTCGAAGTCCCCAGCCGAGATGTACGACATTTACCATTCATCGCTTTTGTACTAACCTTTGCATTATCATTTAAGAACATTAAATTCAGAACAATAAATGAAGGCGGGCTACAAGATCATAGGATATATTACATTTCGGCTAACTGTGGGAAGGCCCACACACATAATTTTTTTTTAAATACTCGCAACGTATTATAATTTCATTTAGCACTGCTACTTTTTTAGTTTTCTGGAAAAAACTATCCTACAAAAATATCAACTTGCCAAGGTAGCTGAACCACGAAATTTCAAAACTTTTAAAACCATTAAATCGATAATATCTTTACACACAAACCTCAAACTCACAAACCTCAAACCCCCAAACCCGTAAACCTACAAACTTCAAACCCACAAACTTCCAACCCACAAACCTCAAACTCACAAACCTCAAAGCTCAAACTTACAAAAATTATACCTCAAACCCACAAACCTCGAACCCACGAACCTCAAACCCCCAAACCCGTGAACCCAAAAACCTCAAACCCACAAACCTATAAACTCATGAACCCCAAACACATAAACCCATAAACTAAAAACCCTAAACCCTAAAGGTTGGTGGGTTTGTGGACTATTCTGCATGATGTACTTATATGTTGAGTTTTATGCACATGGGGTTTGATGTTTGTGGGTTTGCTGTTTGTGGGTTTCAGCTTTGTGGATTTGTGGTTTTAGGTTTATGTGTTTGAGGTTTGTGGGTTCGAGGTATAATTATTGTGGGTTTCAGGTTCGCGGGTTCGAGGTTTGTGGGTTTGAGGTTTTTGGGTTTGAGGTTTGTGGGTTTACGGGTTTGAGGTTTAATTTTTGTGGGTTTGAGGTTCGTGGGTTTGAGTTTTGTGAGTTTACGGGTTTGGGGGTTTGAGGTTTGAGGGTTGGAGGTTTGTGGGTTGGCTTTCTGTGGGCTTGTGGATTTGTGATTTTACGTTGATGTATTTAAGGTTTGTCGGTTTGGGGTTTTAGTTTTATGGATTTGTCAGTTTGAGGTTTGTAGGCTGATGGGCTTCGGGGTTTTAAGTTTGTGGAATTGAATGTTTGTGCATTTGAGGTTTTTGGGTTTGAGGTTTGTGGGTTTACGGGTTTGGGGTTTGTGGGCTTGAGGTTTGTGGGTTTGAAGTATAATTTTTGTGGGTTTGAAGTTTGAGTTTTGTGCGTTTGAGGTTTGTGGGTTCACGGGTTTGGGTGTTTGAGGTTCGTGGGTTTGAGGTTTGTGAATTTGAGGTTTGTGTGTAGAGATATTACCGATTTCATGGTTTTAAAAGTTTCGAAATTTCGTGGTTCAGCTACTTCGGCAAGTTCATATTTGCTTAGGTTAGTTTTTTTGCAGAAAACTAAAAAAGTAGCAGTGCTACATGAAATTATAATTCATGACGAGTATAAAAAGAATTTATTAGAATCGGTCAAAAATTGAGCAGTCAGTAGAATTTTGAACAAAATTTGGTAAAAAAACTCACTGTGCGCCGCCTCGCTCGAAGTCAAACCCAAGTAGTCCGGGGCCTCCACACTTTCGGGCAAAAAAAATTATATCGCCTGCTTAGTGCAGCCATGCCTGAAATACTTCTAACACAAACAATAAAGTTCGTATTAACTCGCACGAAATGCTATATTACTAGTATGATTACTGCCTGAATATTTTTTTGCAGGCACTGGTTCATTTCAGTAACTGTTACATTAGAGCCTCTCTCATTCTAACTAATTCTAATTCTAATTCTAATTCTAATTCTAATTCTAACTCCTTCATCGATTCAAAATCGGAAAATCACTGGTTCACCAGTAATAAGTCAAAATTCTGATTCAACCAGTGACAATGTCACTGATTTAGTTTGAGAGAGAAACTCCAGTGATTCTTTTTCAACCAAAAATGAAATGGTTTAATTTTCAATACAAAAAATTAATTTTCAATGAAAAAAAAATGGATTTTCTGCAAACAGTCGTGCCGAAAAGTACAAATTTTTTAAACAAAAAATGCAATACAGAGCGAGCCATAAGAGTGTGCTTGCGCAGCCGGCAGATCTTGAGTTTAGAATTGATGTTTTGATAAAAATTTAACTATCGCGTTTCGTTTCTTCTTGGTTGATAGTTCAAGTTTTTGGTTAAAAATCCAACTATTTGTTTGAAAGTTCATCCAGTTTCTGGAAATATCCACAACTTTGTTAAAAAGTGATTCTTTTTTGCTGAAAATTCGCGGAGTAATACACCATACTTTTATGTATTTCATAGTAATCCACTTTTTTTTAGTTGGTTCCCTCTCGGTTTCACAGGCTGGACCTATTTTAAGCAAAAGTTACGATTATTCATTCGGAACGTCCGTCTCATAATTTCTAATAAGATCAATAGAAAAAATAATCATAAAATATAAAAATCATAACTGGCCATCTCTCCCGGCGCGTCCAGGAGAGATGGCCTTAGTAGTACGGGAGAGTTGGCCAGTAATTAATTTTCCTTTTTTTCCTTTTTCACAGTATATTTTTTTAATTTCATTAGCTTTCCTTCTTCTATCCAATTTTTGAACACAAGTTCTCAAATTCAGTGCAATTTTCATGCACCCAAAGATTGAAAAATATACACTGAAGCCAGTCTTCGGTACAGCGTGTTTCGAAATATTTTTCTCCACATCACACACATTTTCTCTGCAAGGATTAAGAACAACACGGTTGACTACATTTCGGATAAGTCCCTTGAGCCGCCTAGAGTTCTGGGGCGGTGCCCCAGTGCCCCGACGAGAAGGGGCCCCTTCCCTTTGACCACTTTTTGAGCCCCGAAGGAAACTTACCTCGGCAACGACTTTAGGGGCCCCTAAAGTCGCTACCCCAAATAAAAAAATTGTCGCCCTGAATAAAACGAGTCTATATCTTTTGTGGTAGTTTTATTAGATGACGTGCAAAATTACATATTTTCGTTCCATTTTAACAAATCTTACTATCTACCTCAAGTAAATTAATAGTACTATAAATGTCGCTTTCTCGATTTGCGTGCTGCAAATTCGTTTATCGTTTTGATGAAATCGATCTTTCTTGCTCGCTCATTCTCAATCGATAATAATGCCAATCCACTCAATCGCTCTTGGCCTATAGAGCTCCTGAAATCATTTTTTATCAATTTTAATTTGAAAAAAGATCTTTCCGCCGTTGCAACTGTTACAGGAAGTGTCATGAACATGATACAAGCCGTGCATTATTATTATTATTATTATTATACCATTAAGTCATTTCCCTTTCGGGGTAGGCGTGACTTGCTCGGTTGGATAATAGTAGTGTGCATGTGGGTATATAGGTATAAGGTAGGTAGGAATATAGGTATGAGGTGGACAGGCATATAAGTGTTAGGTATATATATTTTAGATTGATCTGGAATTCTCGTGTTATTTATTTAAATGACACGTTTACTCCGCAACACTGCTCCGACCCAGGCTGCTGATCAATCTCTCTAGCGATCACCCCAAGTGAAGAGCCTCACAAAATTGTTATGTATGGTTCCCCACTTGGGCCCATTAGTATCCAAGGTCTTTGTTTCAGGCGTCATTCATTCTACTGTCACTCTGTTTACAAACTATTTGTCGCCACACTTTTCTGTCCTGGCATACTACTCTAGCTTCCTTCACGTCCATGCATTTTTTCATGCAAGCTCTTGTGTT